>PVKS010010149.1:0-24499 GCA_004027875.1 Aplodontia rufa
TCTTAAGGATTCTCCATATTGCTTTCCAGAGGGGCTGTACCAGTCTGCAGCTCCACCAACAGTGTGTTAGTGTGCCTATCTCTCCACAGCCCCTCCAGCATCTATTGTTGTTTATTTTCTTCATCTTTGCCATTCTGACTGGTGTAAGGTGATATCTTAATGTGGTTTTCATTTGCATTTCTCTGATTACTAATGATTTCAAAAACAGTTTTTATGAAGCAACCATAACTCTGATACCAAAACCCAACAAAGATACATCGAAAAAAGAAAACTATAGCCCAATATCCCTCATGAATATTGATGAAAAATCCTTAATAAGGTTCTTGCAAACCACATTCAAAAACACATCAAGAAAATAATTCATCATGATCAACTGGGCTTCATTCCAGCTATGCAAGGTTGGTTCAACATATGCAAATCAATAAATGTGATTCATCACTTAAAGAGAATTAAGGATAAAAACCATATGATCATATCAATAGATGCAGTAAAGGCCTTTGATAAAATCCAGCACCCATTTATGCTCAAAATTCTAGAGAAAATAGGGATGAGAGGAACTTATCTAACTTTCTAAAGGCTGTATATGCCAAACCCTCAGATAGTATAATACTAAATGGAGAAAAGTTGAAAGCATTTCTACTGAACTAGGGAACAAAACAAGATTTCCCACTCTTACCACTTTTATTCAATATAGTCCTCGAGATCCTGTCTGGAGCTATCAAGCAAAAGGAGGAAATCAAAGGGAAAAGATAGGAAGGGAGGAAGTCAAACTATCCCTTTTTGCTGATAACATGATCCAATATCTGGAAGATCCAAAAAACTGCTAGAGCTAATGAACAAATTTGGCAAAGTACCAGTCTACAAGATTAACACCAATAAGTTAATAGTTTTCCTATATGCAAACAATATTAGGTCAGAACAAGAAATTTAAAAAATTGGTCCCATTCACAATATCTAACAAGTAAACGACCTCTACAATGAAAATTATCAAAAATTGAAAACAGAAATTGCAGAAGACTTGAGGAGATGGAAAGATGTTCCATGCTCTTGGTTAGGCAGAATTAATATAATTAAAATGTCCATTCTACCAAAAGTACTATAGTAATTCAATGCAATCCCAATCAAGATTCCAATGTCATTCTTTGCAGATATAGAAAAAGCATTTCTCAAATTCATATGGAATAACAAGAAACCCAGAATAGCTAAAACATTACTAAACAAAAAAGATAAAACAGGTGGTTTTGCAATAGCAGATTTAAAATTATACTACAGAGCTGTAGTATTAAAAATAGCATGGTACTGGTATCAAAATAGGAATGAAGACCAAAAGAAGACTCTGAGACAAACTCACTAATCTTTAAACGTCTGCTCTTTGTAAAAAGGGATTCAAAATATAACATGGAAAAAAGACATCATATTTAACAAATGGTGCTGGATAAACTGGACAACACTGCAGAAAATTGAAATTAGGTCCTTATCTCTCACCTTGCACAAAACTCAAATCTAAATGGATCAAGGAATTAGCATTTGAACCAGCTACCATACAACTGCTAGAAGAATAATTAGGACCAACACTCCATCATTTGGGAGTTGGCAACAACTTCCTCAATAAGACTTCTAAAGTGACAGAATTACAATTAAAAAAATCAGTGAGTGTGATGTCATTAAACTAAAAAGTTTCTATACAGCCAAGGGAATAGTCAAAATAGTTAAGAGACATCCTATAGAATGGTAGAGCCTCTGACAGGGAACTAATATCCAAAATTTACAAAGTACTCAAAAAACTCAATAACAAAAACACAAACAATCCAATCAATTAATGGACCAGAGAGCTAAACAGAAACTTCTCAACAGAGGACATGGAGAATGAAGGCAGAGAAATGCAAATCTAAACTGGCAGGCAGAGAAATGCAAAGCTAAACTTCATTAAGTTTTCACCTCACTTTACTCAGACTGGCAATGATGAAGAATACAAATAACAACAAATGCTGTAGGGATTGTGGGGATATAGGAACACTAGCACACTGTTGGTGGAATTGCAAACTGATCCAGCTGCTCTGGAAAGTAAGTGTGGAGACTCCTCAAAAAGTTAGGGTTGGATCCACCATATGATCCCATTATCCCTCTTCTGGGTATTTTCCCAGAGGAGTTAGAATCAGCACATTACAGCGACACAGCAAAATCTATGTTCATAGCAGCTCAATTTACAATAGCTAAATTATGGAACCAACCGAGATGCCCCTCACTGATAAATGGATCCAAAAGTGTATACACACACACACACACACACACACACACACACACACAATGGAGTTCTACTCAGCTATTAGAAACAATGATATTTCATCTATTGAAGGTAAATGGATGGTGATGAAAGAAATCATGCTGAGCAAAGTTAGCCAAATGCACAGAGTCAAGGGCAAATGTTTTCCCTCATTTGTGGAGGCTGTACCTAAACCCAGGCTTAGGAGAAATGTAGACAAACTCATGTATTAGATCCATAGAACAAAAATGCAAAATGTTAATATTTATGAGATACAGTTGCAAGATATCTGAACAAGCTATGCTGCATACTTGTATAAAATGTAAATATTTGATCCTATTGTCAAATAATTTGAGGAATAACAAGGGATGATAGGGAGGAGAAGGGGAAATGTTGGAACTGAGCTAAAGCAAGGTACATTCCAAGCAGTTATAAATGCCACTATATATACTATAGCCATATATATATGAATGTTCTTCATAGGTTTAAGAATTATGTTGCTGTATTTCAGTATTTTAGGAACAATATAGGACCCAGAAGAAAGACAAGGGATCAGGGGATGGGAGGAGGGAGGCAGGGGGATGTGTGTGTGTATGGGGGATTATTGAACAAATTGTATTGCTGATTTGTGTGTATCTAGGAATATGTGACAACTAATCCCATCATTATGTAAAACTATATTGCACTAATAAAAATAAATTTTAAAAAACTTCATAGGCTCCAGACTGTTTCATAATTATTCAAACTTCCTGTGGTTCCCTTGCTTTTCCCCATACAGTGGAATTTGTGGTGCCCATCTCCTACTTCAGATATTGCCCTAAGTAGCTACCAGGGCCCTTCCTTGAAATTCTTGATGAATTTGTGACAGCCCATATCTTGGTGATCTGTCCCCATAGAATAGTATTTGAGAATTAAGAGATAATTTTCCATGTGTATTTGTGATTATTGGTGTTTGTTGGTTTTGGATTTTTCTCTTATTTCTGTTTTCATAGGTTCTTAAGGAGGCTCAAAAACTATATTTCTACCTCTGCAGAGTCTACATAGATCTTGGCACTTTTTTCTCAAAAGTATTTATTTTTTATTATTAGACTCAAAAACAGATATTTGTTATCTTTGACAGGATGAGAAGAGATAATAAAGGTTCCATATAATTTTAGGGCACACAGTTAATTACAGAGACTCAATCAGAACTAGGTACTCCTGATTAGTCATTTAAAAACACTCTAACACAATCTGTTACCTCTCTCGTGCCATTATGAAATTTCTTCTCCCTTTTCCTTTTGGGCAAGAGTTTTTCCCTTAAAATGTATCATTGTCTTAGAAAAAAGTAATTAAGTAGTACATAGTATAGACTCACAAACAATGGCAGATGAACCTGGCAAATCTGAGCATTTCCTTATTCTGCTTCTTAGTATTTTTTTAAGGAGAGAGAGGATCAATTTTATTTAGCTTTTCATATGGCTTCATTGCTCTGACACTTGGTTGTGTCATGGTGCTGGGGTTCAAACTCATGTCCTTGTGCATGCCAGGCAGGAACAATAACTGCTTAGCCACCACCCCAGCCCCTGATTCTTGAATCTTGGATCATTTTTATTTATGATATGTTAACTAAATGCCTAGAAGAGTGATATCAAAATTGAATGGCTATGGATTATTCTGAGAATTTTTTAAAGTTCTGATCCAGTAAGTCTAGGGTGGTAAATGAAAGTTTATATTTCTAACAAAGTCCCTGCTGATGCTCCCGTTGCTGGTCCACGGAAGGCACCTTGAATAGCAAGGGCTTGGAAGAGCCATTAATGGGTTTCAGGTAACTGTTTACTTCCTGATTTCATGTCACACACATACACACGCACACACACACACAACACACACACACAGGAGGTTCCATAGTTTTCATGAGGATTAAAATAATTTGTGAACTAAAAAATGCTAAGCATGATTAGTCTACAAGATAAAGTTCAAAATATTAGGATACATGTAAAGTCCTTCTTCAACTTTCTCATTTTATCTTCCTCCACTACCTTTTATAAGGATATTGGAATCTAGCCATGCTTAATATTTGCTATAAAATCTAAGATTATATATGATTTCTAGTTCTTTTACTTCAAAAACTAATGGGATCTTCTTTTGTTCTCACAAATTATCTTTCATATTCTTCATTATTTTAGCTAACATTTACTAAATACTTTAATTATATATATTATAGTTTGAACTAATCTTCAGGATTTGAAATATGCAGTATTCTCTATCTGTAATTATTGTTATAAGATACTTTACTCTAGATGATTATTTCCCTTGGAGCCATCCCTTCGGTCGAATAAAAAGAGTGAAGGAAGGGGAAAAGGAGGGAAGGAGGGCACGAAGAAGGGACAGTGAAAAATAAAGGACAGAAGAAAGAAGGAAGTTAGGAAAGGAAAAATGTCAGGCAGGCAGGCAGACACACAGGTTTAAAATACAGATTAACAGGGGTGAAGGATCTGGATTGAAAAATTCTAAAGAGATCTGTTAGGAATATCATTATTTGTAGGGTCTGCATATATCACTTATAAAATGCCATAAGATATTTTCATTTAATATATATTTTTAAAGTGAAGATCTATAAAATCATAAAGATCTAGATGGTAAAATTATATTGGGGGTTGGAGCAGTGGCTCAGCAGTTACAGTGCTTGCCTCGCATGCACAAGTACACAGGTTCAAAACCCCAGCACCACGTACACAACAAAGTGTCAGAGCAATGAAAGCCACATGAAAAACTAAATAAAAATTGTTTCTCTCTATCTCTCTCCTCTGTCTCACTGTCCCTCAGTCTTAAAAAAAATTATTTTGGGGACTATCATAACATTAAACTTTTTCTGAACAACATAAAATATTTTTTAAAAATAAAAAATAGCATGAGAGTTTTTCCAAGTTTCTGATTTGGAAAGAAGCTCTCCAATAAAATGGGCCAGCAATAAGCAAAAAAATAAGTATCCAGGATTGTTGAGTGGGATTGTTAATATTTTAATGATACAGGGTTTCATTCAGTTTTTCCAATGGCTTCTGGTCACTGAGTATATAAGGATAACAGAGTACACAAATATTGGCTTCTCATTTATATCATGGACTCTTTTCATCCATGGAATTTTTTTCTGCTAGACATGCCTTTGTTGCTAGACCTTTCATGCATAGAGGAGATATAAAGACATCGCAGGAAACACTACAAGAAAATTTTGTAGCTTGATTAACAAAAACCTACTTTGTTTTGTACTCCTTATGGTATGTAACCCATGGACTGAGCTAAAAATAAATAATTCCTGCACTGTGTAAACCATTGTGAGAAAGTGTCGTGTAAGACAGATGATAAATAAGAGGAAAGAATGCTGTCTGACATCATTTACTGACACTACTTACAAAATAATTCAGTAAATGCATGTATAGGCATTTGAAGTTTCGTCTACTGGGAGGCTTACAGAGAATGTTCCTCCTCTACCTCATTGTGTTTAATTTCCACCTACTCCTTGTGCCAGGGTATGGCCTCATTATTTGCATGATATTCCTGGTGAAATGAAAAGAAGGTGCATAGATACCTTGCCATTATTAATCACTGCCTCTATTGTCAAAAGCTATTTGCAGATATTTTATCTCATTCTATCTAAAAATTATTCTGATGTATTTATGGTTTATTCTTCTTTTGTACTATAATTTGCTACATGAAAATGGTGCTCTACAAATCAGGGAATAGGGAAAGTAATAATTTTTCCACACAAATTAGACTCTGATGTACCACTATTCTCTAATGTCTCTCATATTCGTCTTTGCATCACCAACCACTGTGGGTTTTTTCAGATGTGCAAAGAAAATTGCAGCTATTTAAAATAACCTAGAGAGGGAGAATGATAGGCAATATTCTAACTACCTGAACCCTTTACATTTCAGCACCCTCGTTGTCAAGGAAACCACTTGGGACTTTAGGGAAAGTTGTGGATATTTAAAATGGATTGTGCCTGTATAGAGATAGACATTTGCACAATTCACACTGCAGAATAAAAAGCTGCCAGCCCTGCAATATTAAGCCTGGAATTTCAAGGGCTGCAGATGGGAAATAACAAAATGCAAAGGTTTATTCACTTATTTGTCAAAGTTGGTTCTGTATATGCTATTTCCGATTATTTTTAGGCTAAGCTGTAAAAAATAGTCTATCTAGAAGAAAAAGCAATGAAATATAAATCTTATAAATATTACATTGTAATTTACCTTTGCAATTTGTGACTTTTAACAATACATCACCATTTTGACAATTAATGCCAAGGTCTAGCTCAGTTTTGGAATCCTAAGGGTAAAACAAAGGAATTCGTTGCTGGAGCTCTAGTAGAAACTGACCAAATTCTATTAAAGTGCTGACATGAATCTTCATTTGCAATACTACAAAATGCATGCATTAGAAAAGAAGGGAGGTAGGCTGTTGTATCAAAACATGAACAAGTTTTTCCATTTCTGTGTGCTTGTATCTTCTTATTTTTATCCCTTTACAAATTTCTGCTAATGATGGTATATACCTAAGGAGACAACTAACTGCAGAATAAAAAGCAGCTATACAAATTGATTTCCAAATACTACTTTTACATAAACTCACAGTTAATTTTTGAACTGATACTTTGTCTTGCTCTCCCCAGGCATTCGGTTGGCTTTTCCATAGTCTCTATACACTTCTTTCACACTTGAGAGTCAGCTTCTTCTGAGTATTTAGAGTATACCACAGCCCCCACCAGTTCATTTTAGTGAACTGCACAGTATCTGCAAAGAAGTAAGTCTTTGCCAAAATAATGTACATGCTTTGCCATTTTGAAAATTTAACTGACTTTCTACAGTTCTGGAGCATGAATAGTGAAAATTCATGAATTCAGAAGTAGAAGACTGTGATGGCTAACTTCCTAGGTCAATATGCACGGGGTGCCCAGACATGAGGGTAAGCATTATTCTGGGTGTTATCTATGAAGGTGTTTCTGTCTGAGATCGACATTTGAATTGGCAGCCTGAGTAGATTGATGAAAGATTGCCCTCTTCAATGTGGGTCCCAGAACAAAAGAGAGACTTCACTCACTCTGACTGTCCCTTCAAGTAAGGACATCAGTCTTCTTGATTTTCACACTCACATTCAGACTGGAGCTCACACTAACAGCCTTGTGTCCCCACCTGGATGACTTCAGATCAAGGACATAAGCTTTCAATAAAAGATAAACATTTATAGGGCCCTCACTTTCATACACCAGGTGGATATTCATAATGAGCACAAGGTGCTATTTTTTTATTCCAAATTCCTTCTGAAGTTATTAAAATGATACAAAAGTGGAGCAGCAATTCATTAGCACCTGATATTAACAAAAGGCATGCTGTATCTGCAATTCAGCTGCACATTTTCTAGAAAAAATTTCAGTTGAAAATTTAAAGACAGATACCAGAACAGAGTAAAAGCAGAAAGCAAAGTAGAAAAAAGAAAGAGAGAGAGAGAAGACTATTTGGATTCAGCATGTGGACCTAACTGATAGGGGCAAAAGTGAGAGAGAGAGAGATGATTGATGGGAAATTTAAGAATGCTGTGGAATCCATTTCTCCAGTAAGAATAAAAGCCTTAGAATGTAATTCCAGGGAGAGTCTAAGAGAATCTTCAGGTAAAAACCTAAGTCAACTTCAAAAGCTCTTACCTCCTCCCCAAAACTAGTGGGCATTTCTCTACACAACCAGGCCTACAGCCAAGTACAGTGGACACTGACGCCAAGAGGGAAACCTGAACGTACATACCTGACTTTGAAGAAAAGGTGGATATTCATAATCATCCCACTACTTTAGGGTGGGTCGAAAGCAAAACCATACATATGGCCCATGAAGAGTGCATGCAATTATATGATTGAGCACTGCAGCTTGCAAAAGAACAGCTTATTTTTAAAAAATTAAGTCTTGCAGAATATAGAAGTAGATTTTAGAAAGTGTCTGCTTTGTCTTGCAGTAAAAAGAAAAAGAAATGAACACCATGAAACATGAGATGAAAGATGAGAGGATAAGACAACAGACTGAGATATAAAGAGGAGCTAGGTGGGAGCCAGACAGAAGGGCAGAGGGAGTTGAGCAAGATAAGGGAAAAATGAAAGGAAACTAAAGATACAATAACTAATTTTAAAACTGCTTTGAAAGCAGGAAAGAGAAGAATTGTACTATAAAAACTAAATCAGCGATGTGAAAGCTAAACTTTTGAGCTTCTTAAATTTTCTATTATTAAGCAATAATAAATTTGTCATAGTTAAACTAAACTTTTAAAAAGTAAAAAATGTAAGATTCAGGGAGGATGAATGAGGATTATATTTGCAATTGATATATTTTTAGACAATCAAATAAATTTTGAAATAACCACCTCACTAAAACAATAGAGAAGCAGAATAGAATTTGAAAAGTCCTACGTAGTAGAATTAAGTAAATAAATGAAAGTACATAAACTTTGTTCGCAAAACTTGTGTGCAAGTAAAATACATCAATCAGTATGTGTGTACAAATATGCCACAATGAAACTCCCATTCTATAAAATTTACATGCACCAATCAAAATGATAAAAATGCATCAATTAAAGAATGGCTGAAAATGGGCAAAGGAAAATAAATATATGGAAATATAAGAAAGGAATGACTATGCTAATACTTTTAAAAAGCTTAACATCTAGAGTTCTAGGAGAATATAAATTACCAGAAATGATCTTCCCAATATTTAATGATTTAGAAGAACAGTAATCATAAAAAAATTAATAATTATTTTGCAGATATTCCAAGGAAAGTTTTCAGCTTCATTTGGTATTACAATTTCTTCCAAACTTATAAGAAAGAAATAACTGTCTTCTAGAAATGGTTCCAGGGCACAGAAAAGGAAGAAAAACATCAATTTGTTTCTAGAAGATAACATAGCCCTTTGGCAAAATCTGAAATAGAAACTAAAAGTAGTCTCATTTAACAGTATTTTAAAAGAAATAGTAGTGAAAGAAAACCAGAATGTTGTTAATCAAGTAGTGAAAACATAACCAGTAGGTTCTATTTTAGTAAGATTATGAGGAATCAGTGCTGGAAAAATTTATTGCTATGGAGTCACATCTGACAAACCAAATAAAAGTCACATAATCATCATTGGTACTAAAAAGATGTTTGCTAATATTTAGTATTCGTTTCTGACAAGTGGTATTAGGTAATAGAAAAACAATCTTTCTTAATATTATTAAAACTGCATAAAGCCCTTAAGATTTATAGTGAAGTAATATCATTTCTCCCCCAAATAATCTGCAGACAAATTTCACTTTTGGCACTTTTGGTCAAATCAAAGCAGGTGCGTGTGCGCATGTGCGCGCGCACATGCATGTGTACACATAAATCAAAAAGCTCTTCCTAAAATGTATATGAACAAGTCAAGAATATAGCCAATCCAATATGGAGGAACAAAATTTATAGACTTCACACTAATGGATACCAAAACCTATAGTAAAAAAATAAAAGTCAGTGTAGTCACAGTGTATGAACAAGAATACAAGAAAAAGAGCAATCCAGAGCACAGAATCCAAAAGCTAGAGGAAGAATGGTGGAATGCAAGAGGACTGAGCAGCCAGCACTTCTCAAAATGAGACCACTGCAAGCATTTGCCTACCCAGTTCAGAATACGGAAAAGCAGTGTGGTACTTTAAATACCATGGGAAACAATATTTTAAAATGGTCCTTCTGGCTGCTATGTTAAGAATAGATAGTAATGGTGCAAGTGTGAGAGCACGAAAAATAGTTCGAAAACTTGTATGGTTATCTAAGCAAGAGATCAGAATTCTGGCATTGAAACTATAAGAAGGAGTCAGATGCTGAAATATTTAGGATTTGCAGAAGGATTTGCATGCAGTTGGTATGACCCATATAACAGAGAAGAGAAGGAAAAGACACCTGCAGAGTTTGGATCACGAGCTAAAGAAATAAACAAATTATGAATAATTGCACCAGGAATGATTGTACAAAAAAACAATGGACAGGTATTCAGGGATTCTTTTTTGTCAAAGTAGGTTTGAAATACAGGGTATCTAAGTGCAGGTGTGAAATAAGCAATTAGTTATCAGGATATGGA
Organism: Aplodontia rufa; assembly: GCA_004027875.1. Taxonomy (NCBI): domain Eukaryota; kingdom Metazoa; phylum Chordata; class Mammalia; order Rodentia; family Aplodontiidae; genus Aplodontia; species Aplodontia rufa. The sequence goes on from PVKS010010149.1 coordinate 10,378, forward strand.
GTTCAAGAGAGATTTATAGTTCTTCACTAGGGAGTGATATGAGTGCACATAGCCCTGGGTCACTGCATATGTGAACATATTAACCAACTGTGCTAAATACTACTTCTTTTCAAGAAAGATGGATGCTTAGGATTGGTCATTGGTTTGGCAATCTGGAGGTCACTGCTGACTCTGTCAAAAGCTATGTTGGCTAAGCTCAAAAATAAACTCAATATAGGTGAATTTTCACATAAGCAGGGGGAACCATAACTATGAAGCTGGGGGGAGAGGGGAGTGGGGCAAGAGGGGAGGAAGGGATTAGGGGGGTTATCAATGCAGCTGGGAACACTCAACTCCCTTGAGAAACCCAACTATACACAGGTGGGCATAGGGGATCCAAAAATTCAAAAATTTATATGTATGTATATGCTTATTTCTATCTATAAAATGGGGATAAAGCAGAGGAGACATAGGAACAGAAAGGGACCAAAGGGGGGAGATTCTGGACTAGGATGAGCCTTATTTTATTTCTTCAAATATCCATGTATGTATGAATATGTAACGATTCCCTGCAATATATAAGACTATGTTGAACAAATAAAAACTAAATTTAAAAAAATTCAGAAAAAAAAGCTCTGTTAGCAGAGTGGTGGCAGCAAAGGACTGATGTTATTAGGGTTAAGAAAAACATATATTTTGATACAGTTGTTATTTTTGGATGATATTAATGTACAAATTTAATTTTCTTAGGCATAATAACGTTTTGTGATTTTGTAACAGAATAACCTTATCCCCAGGTGATATTTGCTGATGTGTGAAGAGGGAAAAATGTATGAAATTTGAAATTTACTTTTCAAATATTCAGAAAATAAATGATGTATACAAGGACAGATCAAACAAATGTGACAAAAATATAATGGAAAAAATGGGGACAACAACTTATGATTTGAGTCTAGAAATGTTCCCTGAAAAGCTCATGATCCCTAATGTTTTGAAAACATGATCCCTAATGCAGAAACTTCTGGAGGCAGGGATTTTGGGCAGTGATAGCAGTTATACTCTTATGAGTGGATTAATTAATCTTATAGGTTAATAATCAAATAGACTATTGGGTTTTAACAGAATGCAGGAAGGGCACGACTGAAGGAAGTGGTCACTGGAGTGTACCCTTGGGGATTATATATTGTCCTTGGCCCTTGCTCTCTCCTTCCCAGCTGCCAGGAGCTGAGCAGCCTTCCTGTGCCATACCCTCTGCCATAATGTTCTGCCTCACTTCAGGCCCAGAGCAAGGGAATTGGGTGACCATGAACTGAGACCTCTGAAACCATGAGCCCAAAATAAACTTTTCCTCCCACTTGCAGGTATTTTGGTTTCAGTGGTGAAGAGCTGATTAAGACAACAAAGGCTTTTCTTTAAAGGAATTTGATGTAAAAGGAGCAAATTAAAAGAAATCACAGGTGTAAAGGCCTGGCCAAGAGATCTTTAAATGAGTGGCATGACTGAAGACTAACAGGAACAATCGAGCAGAGAGTTCAAAGTGATGATGCAGAGAAAGAGGTGAAGTAGAACTTGAGCAATAAAGACTTCGCGTTTAACATCACCCAAACTTGCTCTTTATTTTCTAACCTATCCATTATGTAATATGTCAGGAGCTGCACATAGGTAAACTCATCAGTAAATAATCACCATTTTTATTGAGATTACAGTAAATGAGAAACACCTTTTGATGAGGCAATTAAGATCAAAAGTGCATCATCTGGTCACAAACCGTGAACCTTCGCCGGCTGTGAGAAGTCAGTGCACACCCATCATCTAACTGTGTTATCCAACCCTGAATCAGCCTCCCGACAAGGTGGACTTTTACCAATAGATCCATCTTCTAAGTCAGCTGGATTTTCAAATAAAGCCACTTTCCTTGTCTCTCCATTTAATTGTCCTGTCATGCAGCAGGTAGGCAGACTTGGATCTGGTAACACAATTGCTGACACAATGTGAGTGAGTGGGCTAGATGGGATGGAAACTAGCATACCAATGTAGGCATTGACCTAAGCTTAGTTAGCTTCTTAATTTCAGATTTCCTGTAAAAAATAGATGGCAATATTATACTGTGACTACTAACATAGATTCTATTTTTGGTTATAAAAGCATGTAAATTTACCCATAAATATGCCATCTCTTTCTATATTATATTAAAATGGGAAAGGGACATGGAAGCAATTTTTGAAAACTGAATAATAAAGTAAAAGTGACCTAGTATCAGAAAATTAAAATGCCAAATAATATAGTGCAAAATTATTTTTCATGTACATTTAAAGATTGAGATCTATTTATATTCGTGCATACATAGTCTGTGCATCTGTGTATGTGTGTGTATGTATACATCAGGTAAGAAGGACAGAGAGAAATTGATTTATTATGAGGAATTTTTCATGAAATTGTGGAGGCTAAGAAGTTCTATTATCTGTCCCTTTGCAAGCTGGAGACTCGGGAAAGTGGTGCTGTAATCCAGTTTCCTCTGAAGACCTGAGAACAAAGGGATCTAAAGGTAGAAATCCTAGATGGAAGACCAGGTAAGATGAGATGCTATGTCCAGTTCAAGTAATGAGGCTGAAAAAAACAGAGGCCTTGTTTTTCCCTCCTGGATATTTTCCTCTGTTCCAGTCCCCAAAGGACTGGATGATGACCACCCACCCACATTGGGGAGGACAGTCTACTTTAGCAGGTCCATCAAATCTAATGATAATCCCATCTGCAAACAACTTCACAGACACAACCAATCAAAACTTTTAATCTGCTTTCTGGGCATCCCAGGACCCAGTCAAGTTTACATGTGAAAATAACTATCACATGGCCCTTTATTACTTGGTTACATGTTAGACATGTACAAACTCTGGCTGCAGCCCAGACTCAGAAGGAAACTTTTTTGAAGTTATCTCCCTGTTATTCAAATACATGTTAAAGCAGGACAAGTGCACCAAGGGTTATAAAATATATTTTCTTTTGAAATGCAGGCGAAGAGTCCTGAGCTCTTTGTCAGTTTTACCATAACAATACAGCATAGGCTAAACATTTTAATATGTTATCTACCAGTATAAAATAATAAAATTTCTAAAACTTATTATTTAGTTTGTCATATTTTGAATCACTAATCACTGAAACCTCAGCAGAAAAAGGACCAAAGTGATCATTTTCCAAGGGTTATGTCTTACAGAGAAATTCCATAGTACCTGTGACCCAGATTGAGCTATTACATGTTGATAGCTTTAATTGCTCCAGCTCATAACCTGGCCATTTTAGACTCAGCTGTTATCACTGTATTTAGATTTGATACTCTCCACTCCTCACACCAACCCTCAGGGAAGTGTGCAGCATTCCAGCCAGGATGCTGTGGTTGGAAAAGCAAAACCAGGATGTCAATAGGTTCATTCAAGTCAGCTCTTAATTATCTGATAGGAAGTCAAAGATCACTACCACTATTTTATTTGGAAACATGATATACAACAATAAAGCAAAGTTACTTTTCTTATATTATCTCATTTTAATTGCATCACTCTGTACAGTAGGGACTAATTGGAAGGTTGCAGAAGATGCAAAGAGATGATTTCAGGACATAATAAGTAATTATATTTAAGGCAAGTGTTGATTGACCTCTTTGAAGGGCAAGATACTATGGACACTTTGAAGAATTTTCAAACAAGTAGCTGAAAGTTGACAGGATTATCCTACAATTGAGAAAATCACATGTATTTGAATTATTTTCAAACACTGCTCAACTGAAACCATATAAAAAGTTTTAAACGCTATGTATTCCAGTATCTTGGAATTGGCTGATTTTTTTCCCATCTAACTGGAGAATATTAGGTGTTTTTAAATCAAAGCAATAGTCTATGAGAGTGATATTTTACATAAATTTGTAAAATATATTTAAAAATATGTTCTATTTTCTTTTTGGTGTAGAGCCGGGAGAGAAGTGCCTCATGGTTATATTTGTGTAGACACACAACATTAAAGCATGAAGATCATTTTTGTTCTCTGCCTAAAAAGAAGTGTTCTGTGTAAAATTTATTTTATGCTTGAATTTAACTGTAAGTCATTAAACAATACTTTAAGCATTAAACAAAGCTGTGACAATTCAAGAAGTCATAGTTAAGTGCTGTTAAATAAGTTCAAAAGTTATGCCTGCATATTCTAGAGTTCTTTCTGTATGTTAATAAGTCATTTTAAATTTCAGGTTTTTGCTATAAGACCTTTGCATTTTGGCTATAATTTTAATATAAAATTAATTCAATTAAATAGCATAAATGTTTGTATCTCTAAACTTAATCTTCACCTAAGTAAGAAAATCACAAAAATAAAATGTCAAATTGTCAAGTTTTATTTATCTTCTGATGAATATGAAGGTATATGAAGGTATATGAAGGTGTGTAACTTCCCCAGGGCTAATTCATAAGAGAATGGGAAAGCAATAAGGTCTAGTACCATGTATGCCGTATCCATTTTCTCAACTGTTTATATAGCAGCACTTAACTTGTGACTGTTTCAAAAAATGGGAAATTTTTATTTTTATTTATTTATTAATTCATAATTTCACAAACATTTATCAACTGATTCCTCTGTGATAGGCATTGTCCTGAGAACTTCTTAGGACTTGCATGCTATTGTAAGGCAGGTAACACCCGTTAACACATAAGTTCGGTCAATTATAATAGTAAAACTATTCTGAAGATAATGAAGCAGAAAGGAAATTTGAGCACTGCTGTGGATTATGCAAATGAGTTATGCAGAAAATTAATTTTAGGGAGTAGTTTTTATGCATAGATAGGAAGAGCCACAACATCCTGAGATCGGGCACAGACTTGACCTATTTGAAGGTCAGCAAAAGATTTTATAGTTGGAGACAAGTCAAGAGACAAATAAAAAGAAAATGGTCTGACAAGCAGAAATGACTAAGATCATATCAAACTCTTATGTAAGAGGTTTGGATTGAGTACTAAATGTGATTGAAATACATCAGAGGGTTGTAAGAGTATGACATAATTTGACTTTAGTTTTTTAAAATTGCTTTGTGGGGCATAGTGGGGAGCAAGAGTAGATCATAGAAGAACAGGAAGAAAGCTACTCCAGTCCTTTAGCTAAGAAAGAGCACAGAGAGGAGAAGTGGTTGGAATCTAATATATACTTAAAAGCTAAAATAATTACTGCTGATGTGATGGAAGGTGTGAGAAACAGAGCAGAATTGATAAGGCCTAAGTTTTTGCTCTGATAGCAATTATGAAGATGATGGTGCCTGTGTTAGATTTCATCACTGACCAAAATAGCTGAGAAGAAAAACATAGAGGGGGATAAGTTTACTTGGGCTTACGGTTTCCAAGGTTCAGCCCAGACAGCCAACTCCATTGCTCTGGGTCCAAGTTGAAGCAGAATGTCATGACTGAAGCAGAGAAAGCAGAGAAAGATAGCAGGATCCAGGGACATGATACCATGCCCAAGGGCAAGCTCTCTTTGGTCTCCAGTTTTGTTCCATGTGCCTACAGCAACCATCCAGCAATCCATTCAAATTATTAATCTATCAAATGGATTAATCCACTGATGAAGTTTCAACTCTCCTCATTACTTAAGTCTCACCTCTGAACCTTGCTCTGTTGGGGACCACACTAAGAACCATGAGTTTTTCATGGAGTGTTTCTAGATCCAAACCATAACAGTACCATTTAATGAGACTGAGTAAAATTCAAAGAACTAATGAGGAATGATAGTGAAATGCTATCTGTTTTAACATGCTTTGTTAAGATATCATTATTCTTCAAGCAAAAGTCTGGAGATTTGGAACTTCAGGATAAGACTTCATTGAATGCAATTACCAAGAGTATAAATTGAGAAAACAAAGTGTTTAAGATTAAGATCTGAAAAAGGAGACAGACTCAGCAAAGTAACAGAAAATATGAGATAAGGGAAATAAATTATGTCCTTTAATTAAAAACTGGGAACATTTGAGCACAATGGTATACATCTCTAATTCCAGCTACTCAGGCAGCTGAGGCAGGAGAATCACAATTTCAAAGCCAGCCTCTGCAACTTAGCGAGTACCTAAGCAATTTAGCAAGACCCTGTCTCAAAATAATAGTAATAATAATAATAATAATAATAATAATAATAATAGGCAGGGATGTGACTATGTGGTTAAGTTACCCTGGATTCAATCTCTGATTTAAAAAAAAAAACAGTTAACAGAAACAAAGTAAAGAAACTTTCTCAAGAAGGAAAAGATTATTCAGTCCAGGGCTGCTCAGGCTGAACTATGTGAGACCAGCAAAATGAGTATAAGACTGGGCAGGAGGTAACTGAGGTGACCTTGGACAGAGAAGTTATGCAAAGAAATGAGAATAAAATCCTGATAGAAACATGCAAAAGATAAAAAAAGAGATTTCCATTTCTAGACATATTGCAGACTGATTTTGCTGGAAAAACTTTCTGAATCAGAACACTTAAAAGATTGCTCTCTCTCTCTCTCTCTCTCTATATATATATATATATTTAAAGGATATACATATATCTTTTAAAGGATGGCTGAACTGTCTAAAATAAGAGAAACAACCAAAATTAGAAACAATGAAGATTAGTGATTGTAAAAGCATATACCCTGGGAGCCCTGCTCAACCCTAGAAGACTATGCCTAGGTGTAATGACCAACAACCATTAAGAGACAAAGCACATCTAAGATTGAAAGTAAGGTTAGAGACCTAGCATAAAGCCAGGATGTTCTTGATGGGTGTAGTTGAAAAACACCAATTCCAAAGAGAAAGACTGGATTATTTTGACATTTGTCATAGATGAGGTTGGTGGAGGAAGAAACTCATGAGAATTTCTAAACAAATGCCAGCACTGATGTGATCTGAGAACCGTAACGGACACCAGCTGTGGGGCCCAAGCCAAATTCCACTTTAGTGCCACCAATCACCCAGCAAAAAGCAAAGTCAGACTCTTATCTGAAGAACGCATCATAGTGGCCAACATCCTCTCCCAGCCTACACACACATAATACTCACCAGAAAAGAAAGAAGAAACAACAACCTGTAAATAAGGCCCATGAAAACAGCATACTTGGGAATCATTTGATTTCCAATATAAAAAGAGCATGTGTCATATACCTAAAGAAATAGAAGGAATTCAGAAGCAGGACGGAAGTACAGATATTAGCTAAAATACCTTGTTGATTATTTTCTTGTTAGGTTAATAAAAGGATTAGTTAGAAAACAGTTGTAACTATTACCATCGAAAACCAGATTAAGGTATTAGGAAACAGGCTAGATCCCCTTTAGGAGATTGCAATAGTGAGTTTTATGTGTTGCATTGGCTGGGCTACAGTCACCAATCATTCAATTGATTACCAATCTAGGTGCTGTTGTACTTTGCAGCTATGATTAAAGGCTATAATCAGTTGACATGAAGAAAAGATTTTTTCTAGATAATCTGGATGTACCCGATTTAGTCCCAAAACTGCTCTCCTTGCAGAAAAATGAATTTAGTCTATGGGATGACAGGATTAGCCCAAGACCTAGAATTCTAGCTAAACATCTGGAAAGTCTGCCTTCTGTATTTAGATTTTCCTTATTGATCCTCATCAGCTCAGAAAACTGTTTTCTGCAATAAATTTCTCAATGTGTATCTTCCACTTATTCTGTTTCTCTGGTTGAACCGACTGATATAGATGAGTAATGATCTTAGAAAGCAAATGTAATACAGATATGAAAACCTGGAAAGAGAAGTTAAGAGATGTAAAGGATGGAAAATGAACAGACAACAGAATTTTTATCATATTCAGAAGAAAACATTAAAGGAGCTAGGGAGAGGAACTACAGAAAGAAATACTGTGTGATATTTTCCCAGAGTAGGTAAATGATGCTATGATGGTTACTTTTATGTGTCAACTTGCTCAGCTATGGTGCTCAGATATTTCCTGCAACACTAATCAATAGATGTTACTTTGCAAGTGCATTTCAGATATGGTTAGCATTTAAATCAGTATACTTTGAGTAAAGCAGATGATCTTCCTTACTAGGAGTTGACCTCATCTGATCAGTGGAAGATCTTAACAGAAAAGCTGAGGATACCTGAGGAAGAGGAATCTACCTCCAAATTGTAGACTCAATCTTACAACATCATCAATTATTCCCTGAGTATCCAGCTTGCCTACCTGCTCTGCAGAATTCAAACTTGTCAGCTCCTAAAATTGCATGAGCCAATCCTGAAATACCTCTCTTTCTGTTTCTCTCCCCACCACACACATACGCAGACGAACATACGCAGAGACACACATACACGTATCCAGCACAAGTTAGTACATGTATATATGCATGATCATACTTGTACATTTTATTGGTTATGTTCCCTGGGGAACCCTGATAAATATACATATAAAATTTGGATTAAAAAAGCCAAAATTTCCAAGATAAAAAGATATCTACATTTAGTGAATCTATAAATTTCCAAACACAAAACAATTCAAAAATAGTCATTAAAAATCACCTACAAATGAAAAATAATTAATGATAATTGATTTTTCAAAAGCTAAATGCAGCAAATAACATGACTTCAAAGTACTATAAACACAGTGGTATGTACTGTATATTTCAAAAATTATAAGTAAAAATTAAAGCCATTATTATCAGAGAAAAAAGTGAAATGAGTTCATTACCAATAGACCCTCACTAAAAGAAAAGGAGAAAGAAAAATATCAGGAGAAAGAAAAATGAGTGTACTTCTGGAAGAAAGCTAGCAAAATGTTAGAAGAAATGGTAAGAAATAATAATTGCAAATTTTTTGAGAAACTCAAACAATGTGGCTGATTATAAAAACAATGATGCCTAATTTAAGATTTAAAATTTAAGACAGGGCAAGAATCTCAACAATCACAGCTAATAAATGAAAAGGCATTTCATAAGAGCAAAGTCATTTTTCAGGAAGAGACTAAAGATGTGGAACAGACTATCTACATTTAAAATTTTATGCTTAAATTTCTAAGGAGGAGATAAACTAGAGCACATAAACTTCCAAAGGGTGGGAAAAAGACAAAGGAAGATGAAAGAGAGGCAGGGAAATTAGGAAAAAGAACACAAAATAAGATAATGGAAATGAATCTGGACATATTAGCCATGATAATCAGTTTAAAGGGATATAAAGCTTTAATTGAAAATTAGGAAGTAAAAAAACCCCAAGAATGGACTGTATATAAGAAAAGATGAAAATTTAAAGTCTGGATAAAGCTAGTAGACCAAACCACCAAGATGAATAGTATAATGAATTACTAAATTATGGCATAGCAGTTACATCTAAGATGTTGCAAGAACTCTAGAGTGGACTGCGTTGGTTAATAGGATATATAAAGCTGTACAGAAAGAGATGTATTGACAGGTATTGGCATATGAGATTATGGAGGGTGAGTACCTGTAACCCGAGTCTGCAAGGTAGAGGCACAGGAAAGCCAGGGATACGATTCCAGCCTGAGTCTGAATGTCCGGAAATCGGGACCAAAGGCCTAAGTATCGGTACAAGTCAGAAGGCCTGAGAACCCGGTTTGCTGATATCTGAGGGCTGAGGATGTGTGTGCCAGCTCCAGCTGAGAGTGAATTTGCGCTTCCTTGGCCTTTTCATTCTATTGAGGCCCTCAAGAGGTAGAATAATGCCCAATCACAATGGGGAGGGTGGATCTGTCCTCAGTCTGTCAAAGGCAATGCTAACCTCTTAAAAAAATACCTTCACAGACATACCCATAAATAATGTGCTACCAGGCACCTGAGCATTCTTTATGCCAGGCATAGTGGCACATGAAACGAACCATCCTTACCCCAGGCTAGGAGGAGAATACCCAAGAAGACTATCTTGGAAGAATGGAGGAGCCCCTGGAGGCAGGATGTCAGATCTCACTGAAAAAGACACTGTAGCAGCCCCATGGACAGTGAAGTTTCCTTGGTCCTCATTGCCTGGATGAGCTAGGACAATCTCAGGGTGCAGGGGAGCTGAGCTGCTGGGCTGGTGTGTAGAGAGAGCAAATGCATTTGGTAGTGTGCTCTCTGGGGAGCACAGAGGTTGTGGGAGCACACTCAGAAGTGACCTTCTGAAATGTAGGTGAGCCAAGGATGGCAAACACAAAGTCCATGGCTTTCTAACTCTTTTATCCCTACACATGAATAAAGCACAGGTAATCAGAAATTTTCAGAAGACACAATAGCATGTGTTCTTGCCCTAATGGGTCAACACTTTAATGTGTGGCCCTAGCTAGAGGTAAAAATGTATTACACTCCAGAAATAATACTCTACCGCATACTGAGTCATTCAGTTATCTCATATTTTTACTCATCCAGTTTAAACATAACAGTTTCTTTAATTTTCATAGAATCAATTTTATCTCTTTAAACATCTCTACTTTTGTGAATCATCTCTAATATTTTTCACATATCTTCAGTGCATTGAACACAGCAGAACACCTAATTAAAAGAAGATTGACATTTTTATTTGACTTATTCTCATAAGATTCATCTCTTAGTGTATTTAGAAACATGTTAAACTTCATGTCCAACTAGATCTTTCCAAATTTACATTTTTTCCCTCAAGTTTGTGTTTCTTTTCTACTTTTTCCATCCTGTTTTACATGTCACCTTAATTTGAGAATCCTTGTTTTCTCCATTAATTGAAATACTTAGTAGAATAACTCTGAAGGATTTGATGAGAGGACACTCTTGCTAACCCAAGATTTTACTAAGCTGTTACATCTTTCTTCAACTTTAAATGTCTACCAACTAACAATTGAAAGGAAAGTCAAGTTCAGTGGCCTCAGGAGGCTGAGACAGGAAGATCACAAGTTCGAAGTCAGCCTCAGCAACTTAGCAAGGCCCTGAGTATCTTAGGATGATCTTGTCTCAATTAAAAATAAAAAGGTCTAGGAATGTGGCTCAATCCCAAATACGAAACATCAGAAGTGTCATTGCTAATCAGAATATTATATGGGGTAGAACTGAAAGAACTGAAAGTCTTTAAAAAAATCAAATGATATTCCATCTTCCAGCCCACTTTGTCCAAGTGACCTACATGTGGGATATGTTCTTCATAAAGATAGGTGTTGCCTCAAGGACTTTTCTAAGAGATTTTAGGGTTGGTTGCCAGGTATTCCATTTTCTTCACTGCCTCTCACTCTGAACTTCCCCTGATTTACAAAATCCATTTTTATTACTTTATTAAAAATGGGATCAGTAATGTCTCTCCTCATTCTTCCACATACTCAAAATAATGAATGTTTATAATTTTCATGGTAATTTTTTTTATTAAAGTCCAATTCAATCTGACTTTCCCCACTTGTGTTTGGTTCACAATTTCATCTTATTATTTTTTTCAGAAACAAGCAAAATAATAAAAGTAGCAAGTAGGTATTGACTACCTAATTGCTAAATGCCAAGAATTGCTCTACAAAATATACATTTATTAAACTGAATGATCTTGATATTGGATCAAGATATTATTATGCCCATTTCATAAGTGAGAAAATCAATGCTCATAAAGTTAACAAATTGTGAATAACAAAGTTACAGTCCCATATGTTTCTTCTCTTCCGGAATCTGTTCATTAGTCTCTTATTAATTTTGCCTCATATGTTTTTCTTTCTTTCTATAAAATATATGAGGAATGATTAAAATCTTTCCATAATTCTTACATTCTATGTACATATCATATGTATGTATATCACCTGTATATCATCCTGAATACTTTCATTATTAAATTCAAAACAGTCAAAATATTCTTTAGACTCTATTTGTCTATATTTTTAAATTGACACCAAATCATTGTATATATTTTGGGTGTACAGTGTGACAATTCAACAGTGTACAACATGAACTACCGGATCAGAAGAACTAGCATTTCTTTCACATTTTCTTAAACATGTATAATTTCTTTATGTTAGGGAGTTTCAAATGCCTCTCTTCTAGTATTTGTTGTTGTTGTTTTTGGTACCAGAAATTTAATCTAGGCATGCTTAACCACTGACCTGCATCCCCAACCTTTTTTATATATTTTATTTTGAGACAGGATCTTACTAAGTTGCTTAAGGCCTCACTAAGTAGCTGAGGTTGGCCTGGAACTTGTAGCCCTCCTGCCTCAGCCTCCTAAGCTATTGGGATTACAGGTGTGTGCCATTGTTCCTGGGTCTTTTAGGTTTTTTTTTTAATGCTTACTAATTATTGTGAAGCAGTTACCCTACTCTACTGTAGAACATGGGAATTTTTTTACCCATTATCCAACATCTCTCGATGGTGTCCCCTCTGCTATTTATCCTCTAGTGACTCCTGTTCTACTCTTTATTGCTACCAACGTTTTTGGCTTCTGTGTATGAAGTATAACATGATCTATTTGTCTTTCTTTGTCTAGCTTATTTCTTTTTAATGGCTAAATAAAATATATGCTAAATATAATATATGCACAGTTCACTGTGCATATATAGCACATATTCTTTATATATTTACCACTGATGGACACTTCAGTTGATTTTAGAATATGTTGTAGAGAATAACATGTATATATTTCCAAAAAACATTTGTCAAGTAGTTATTCAGAATCATGTAGATGTATCTTAAGTGAATGTGAGTCATAGAAGGTTCTAATCTTGCCTCTAATACCTTACACTTGAGTTCTCTGGCAGTCACCTGTGTTCTCTCAGAACCTCAGTTTCTTCATCTGTCAGTAAGAGGAGATGGACATAAGAACCTGAAATTCACTTCAATGCCAGGATTCTGCAGTTCCGTTTGCTTGTTTGTTTCTTTCAATAACAGTAGGAAGTTGTTTCTATCTAGTACTTAAAAGAAACTTTTATGAACTTGATCTAGTCCATTCAAACCGCTGTTTGTCTGCCTATGTAAATACAGTGAAGTGGGGAAGGAACTAGTAACTGACAGCAGTGCAGGACATTCATGTGAATCTTTGCCTCCACACAGCATGTGGGCAAGTGGGGAAGGTGTATTTTTTATTTGATCAGTCCAGAGCACAGCTATGTTTGTGCTCTCATTGCTCTACTTAAAATTCTCTTATGTTTTTGTCCAAAAGTGACCTGTTCTATTTCATATATGAAAGCTTCACATTAAAAGAATATGAGGTAGCAAATATCTTTACTGAAGCGCTGTTGGCAGCTGAAATCACTGACAACTTCCTGGCTGTGATTCATAATCTATATTGGTGCCTTTGAGACAGCAGGCTATTGATTTTTCCCTGTCTATAATCCAAGACCATATACAGAGCTTGTTAGACATCTGTGGGAATATAAACTGAGTTTTGATTCAAGTTGGGAAGGCTCTCTTAGCGGGACACTTAGTTCTTGTTTTGGAGAAAATCTTTATACAACTGTAATATTGGTGAACTTTTTAAAAGCAAACAATTCAATATAAGCTAGGTCAAAGGTTTTGGGGTATAAGACACCATGAATTTTTTCTTTCCCTAGATTCTAAATAAAGTGTCTCCATTGGTTAGTAGACTACCTATTAAATAATGGTTGAGGTTTTTCTCTTTATTTAATAAATAAATAAATTATTTATTTTTTAATAAATAAATAAATTATTTATTTTTTAATAAATAAATAAATAAAAATTAAGTAGTCTATTAAAAAGTCATTTTATTCCTAATAATTTTAGTATTCATGTGAATCCTTCTTAATTGATGAGACTAATTAGGATCAATTTTAAGTGTTTGGTGAAATAAATGCAGGACACAGACCTGAATAAAACTGACAGAAGACTCAGATGGCATCAAATGTGGAGGTGATCATGAATAAATGAATAGGGCTTAAGATTCACACGTAAGTTTACCAAGATCTGAAAAATGTTGTAAATGTCTATAAACCATTGTATAAAAGTCTGACTAAGAAATACAAACGGCTTTTAGTTGTTTTTTTTAAAGACAGAGGGATAGTGAAAGAGAGAGAGAGAGAGAATCAATTTTATTTAGTTTATCTCTTGGTCCTTGTTGCTCCGACACTTTGTTGTGTATGTGGGACCTAGGGTTTGAACCTGCGTCCTTGCACATCGCAGGCAAGCACTGTAAACCCTGAGCCACCGCTCCAGTCTGGCTTTCATTTTTTTAAGTAGGCACCTCAGAGGAAAAAAAA
>PVKS010010149.1:24599-61356 GCA_004027875.1 Aplodontia rufa
AAAAAAAAAAAAAAGTAACACCTTAGAGATAATTCATTATATGCTAACACTATTTTTTTTTTAAAGAGAGAGAGATGGTCAGTGAGAGAGAGAAAAAGAATCAATTTTATTTAGTTTCATTGCTCTGACACTTCATTGTGTATGTGGTGCTGGAGTTTGAACCTGGGTCCTTGTGCATGCCAGGCAAGCACCATAATCGCAGAGCCACCACCCCAGCCCTCTAAGAACACTTTTAATTACTTTTCTTGTATTACTCATTTTATCTTCACAATAATATAAGGTAAGTTATAGGTTTTCGGGTATAATCCCAAAATGATTATTCAGATGTGGACACTGAGACACAGATGCATCAAATTACTTGCCCAAGATCACAGAGCTAGCAAAGGTTAGAGTCAGGCTAAAGCTCTGGGGCAGCTGGACCAGGAGCCTGTTCTCCCTGCTTCTCCAACTTCTTACAGACTCTTTTAAGCAAAAAGAATCTTGTTGATTCACTTTTGCATCACCTGTGATATCTGACATATTACTGTATGCATAGTTTCTCAGTAAATACTTAGAAATAGAAACCAAATCATAGGAAAAACATGTAAGGAAAAATAAAATTTACTTAGACAAAGAAAAATCAGTGTTGAGTTCTCTGCGACCTGAGACACAGAGCTCAGAATAGTTTTTCTTACTGTTGTTTTAACCTGTGCTCCATTATGGTCAGATCTCCCATTGCTTGTCATTTGGCTTCTGCAAATCTTCTAACTGGTGATCTGCTTTTAGTGGTGAAAAATGAGAAACTTATTCCAAATATTTTTTAAATATTAGTATAATATTAATTTTTCAAGCTATATAGCCATTCTTTATCCTATCCCATATCACTCGCTGAGAATCATTTATTTTTCTACACAAATCTCTTTGTATATATACTTATCTAGTTTTACAAATGTACTTATAAATCTTTATAAGCATATTAAATTATCTGTTGAAGAATAATACTGCACAAAATAAAAAATGTTTATTATTCATTTTGTTAAAAATTGTGAATGCAATAAAATAAAATCTATCACACAGTTGAAATTCAACAAAGAGCTAACCATACAAAACAGACCTTCATTTATACAGATAATTCTCCTAATGCCAAAAAAAAGTAAAGTAGTGGGAAATAATAGCAACAATCACCACCACCAAATTGCACTGTAGCAGAAATAAAATAAAATGTTACCAATTACATGGCAATTTGTGAAAATCATTCTCTATAGGAACAAGAAAACTAATTTGACTATTTAAAACTCTTCATGGGGTTTAGGGAAATTCAAATGAAATGGAAATGGAAAAGCGCAGTAAAGGAATACATTAGATGAAAAATCACTTGATGACATGAAGAGGAAAAAGTGTGAGCTTAAAACTGATTTCAGTAAAACTGAAAACTTAGAGCACTATTAAAATGTTAACTTGAAGCATAGAACCGGAATAAGTATATAGCAGCTATGATAAAAATGATATACACAACCAAATTGGATTTTTTTAAAGAAAGAGGTATTGAGAGAGACAGAGAGAGAAAGAGAAAATGAATTTTATGTAGTTTTTTATGTGGTTTTTGTTGCTCAGGTGTTATGTGCTACTGGGGTTTGAACCTGGGTTCTCATGAATGACAGAGAAGTTCCTTAATTGCTGAGCCACTGTTCCAGCCCCAAATTGAAATAAATTTTAAAAATCTAACATAAATACATACATAGAAAAATATAAAATTCCAAAAATGAGAAAAGAATAAATAGAAGAATGAATAAACTGAATTTCAATAAGAAAATTTCAGTATCCTGTTTCCAGGTACCCCTCCTTGTTGCAGAGACTCTACTCTCCTTCTTTAAATAAATCCTACTCTTTTTACTCTTCCCTTCATGGTTGTCCATGGATTTTATTTTTCAAATTCGCAAGACAAGAACCCAAAAGAAGATTGGCACCACATTCCCAGGGTGTGGGACACCAAGAGGTGCAATGCGCCACTCAACAGTAGCAGGGCAAAGCCCAGCTCTTAACTGCGGAGCTGCTAACCCTATTTAGGCAGCAGAAATCTGCAGACAACCCAAATGCCCAGCTTTAACTGGAAATAGCTGCAAACACTTAAAAACAAGCTATATTGACTGCAGAAATCAGCAGTCAGCCCGAACTCCATTCACCAGCGGGAGCAGAGAATACAGCCTCATCCCAAAACTCCTGCTTCTTTTTTGTTCCCTAACCAGGAAACTTTTTGGAAGGATGAGTACAACAGACTATTTCTCTATTACTTTGCTTTTCCTCCAGGAGTCCTATACACCATTTTGTACACCATATCTCTATCAAAAATACAGGGACCTGGGCTGAAGCGGTGGCTCAGTGATTATGGTTATGGCACTTTCCTGGCATGTGCAAGCACACAGGGTTGAACTCTAGCACCACATACACAACAAAGTGTCAGAGTAATGAAAGCCATGAGGAAAACTAAATAAAATTGGTTGATTTCTCTCTTTCTGTCTCTCACTTTCCTTCTCTCTTAAAAAAAAAAAAAAAAAAAAAAAAGGGCCCTGACCGCCAATGACAAAGAGAGATCATGGCTGAAGGACTTAAGACCAGGGGAAAGGCCTTGCTGGAGTAAGTCTTATCAACCCCTCAAACCCTCAACCCCTCTCTGTCTCAGCAGAGAAAATGTTGATTTGATCTTGCTTCAGTTTCCTTTCACGGAAATTTCATTTGATCAAAAATCTGAGATCTCTCCTAGAAGCACCCTAATGCTCTGACTGGGGCTACTCCCCAGGGTGAACACAAGGTTTCTGGAGATGGCCAAAAGCCAAACGATCACACGTGGAAACTCCATCTCCACTTTAATCTCCTTTCATGGCTTCTCGCCCAATGGTAGAGGCAGGGTTTCTCTTCTGGACTGCTCCTAGGATTACAGGCTGAGATAACTTCTCAGCGTGATCTGACAACTCCAAGGCAGAGTCTTGTCCACCAATCTACCAGTGCATGAGTGAGTTGCCTCTTTGTCTTTCTCTATCTGCTTTGTAGAAACCTTCCCCGGGAAATGAAACTCAATCTCAGATTCTATTCCACTGTCGGCTTTGTCAGACTATAGGGGAAAATATTCTTATCCTTCTAGGAAGAATATTGGGCCTTTAGGTTTCTAACCCTATCAGTTTCCCAAGGATGAGGAGGGAGGGGGAGACATGGCTCACATTTTAATTGCTATAAAACATTTTGTCCATTCTCCCTCCCTACCTACTAGGTTAAAGGTCTCAAATTTTGGGTCTGTTTCAGTGGGAACATCACTCCTGGCTCTATAGATTAGATCCCTTTATGCAACAACTAGGAAAGGACTTTGACTCTGATTGAGTAAAATGGTAAAAAAAAGACATCAGGAAAGACTTAAAACTTGTCAAGGCTCATAGTTCTCAGGAACATGTCTCTCCCTTAGAACTATAGCTGAAAAAACTATTGGCTTCTGAGATACTCAACCCAGTCACCAGTGCTTTTATACACGAGGATAAATTCAGTACAGAGCAAACAGGATTTTTCCCTTTAAGAGGGGAAGAATGGCAAAGGGGTTTTGGGGTCATGCATTGATAAGGAGCAACAACTAAATCCAACATGCCCAAATCCTAGTCAGGCCTTACTACTTGGTGGATAACATTTTGAGGAGAACCACAGGAGATAAAGGAAACCTTGAGTGAGGAGATTTTGAGGGATGCACTGTTAAGGGGTGACTAATCCAACCAACTCAAGAGTGTTAGTCAGGCTCAAGGGTGATTGCCAAGGACATTGGGGTTCACAGGTGATCATGGGATGCCTTGATCTGGTTCAGGCAATGGAGGGATGCCAAGGGACACCTTCTCCCCGCTTGTCTTTCAGGTGGGTTACACTTCAGCTAGCACAGGTGCTCAAACTGGAATCCCTCTGCCACTCAAAACCTGGGGAAAAATGCTGGATACTTTCTGTACTCAATGCTAGATCAAATACCAATCAGAGGACAGGGAGAGATGACAAACTGTAACCCCATCTTACAGATAAACTGGCATGAGCGATTGCCCAAACTAGTTCCAGACCAGAGGAAAGAAGTGTCACTTTTACAAGCCACTATGGCACGTTCCCGTACTCTGAGGTTCCCTTCCCTAAGTTAAAGTTTCAGAAAGTGAAACAAAAGGGAAAAGGATCTGGAAAGTCCAGCTGCTTTAGGTTCCAAATCTGTTTAGATGCTTAAGAGGTCTGCATTCTTGCTGTCTTGCAGCAGGGACTCAGCTTCAGGAAACTGTCTTGGAAAGCCCAGGAATATCAGGAGACACTAATTTTTGCAGAGTTTGCTCTTCTTTAGGTAGACATAAGAAAGAAAAATGGAAAGTTCACACATGTCTAAGTTTTCTTTTCTAAAAAAAACTTTTCCTGAGGATTTCATAGACTCCCACATTCTTTCAATATCTGGGATAACTAATGTGATCCTAAAGTGCATACTGATCTACTAAAGGCATTTATGAGCTCCTTTACTAGAGTAAATGTGGCCTGTCACTTTTTGTGCTGGGAAAACTTCATTTTTGAGCTCAATTTTCTGGTAAGTCCACACATCATTTTGTGCACCTAAATATATTTTTGGCTTAGTATTGTTTTGTCTAACCAAAGTTTTAATCCTGGATTTTTACTGCTGTCCTTATTGAAAGATCAATTATTCAAAGAAAGGCTCTAAAATCTGTGTTTCCCATTGGTTTTTTGCTTGTGTGGACACCTGTATAATGTTTGTACGTGTGTGTTACATGTTCTATCAACATGTTCCTAGATTTGCTTATAAATGAGTCCTCAAAAACTAAATTTTTAAAAAATGGATCCAAATGACTCAAACACTTAAAAAGAGGTTCAATTTAAATTGGTTAAACATAAGAATAAAGATGTCTTTGAAGTTACTAACCACATTTTTTTCTGTGTGGTCAATCAATACAGCGTTGGTTTCTATAAATGTTAAGTTTAATATTCATTAATTCTAGGATTTTTCTTCAACAGGGAGAAATGTCTTGTGCTGGTTGTCTACACTTGTCTGATGACATAAATGGGATCAATCTTCCTGAAATTAAGAGACATTTGGTTACTGTTGCTAATGGTGAATTCAGGTGCTTTTGGTTTCTTGAATTCTACAAGAAAATACATATTTGGGTCTATTAAATGTTTTTATAAGTTGTTGGTAAATGGGAAATTCAAGGTCATTTTGCTTTTGGATCTTCACTAAAAGCAGAATTAGAGTCAAATTTCTAACAGGTGTAACTCTATATACAAAGAGCACAAATTTTTGAACTGTTTTGTTATAAGTACTATAAAACAAAGCATTTCACCTTACTAAGAGGGGCAATTGGGAAAAATCCAGAAATTTTATAAGGATTGTTTCAAAATGTAAGTTTAGAAAAGAATCAGCAACTGGGAAAGAGGTAGTAATAAGACAAAGTCTAATTCTTTAACAACACGACTTCTTTTTTTTTTATTAAATGAATATGGAGTTACAATTAAGGGGGAACCGTTGTCAAACAATCAAGAACAAATGTATATTTACATAGTTATCTAAGGCTGATGCCATGTCATGGATGCCCCCCTTGGGTTCCCCATGATTCTTTTTCCCCCAGAAGAACCCCTGTGTTAAATGTATATCTGGTGGCAGTCAGAGATCGCCATCTCAGATGATTCCTCCATATTCCCACCCTCCAGTCTCCTAGATATCCTTCCTAATCCTTCCCCCCACCCTGCTCCCCTCCCCACACCTCCAGGTACCCTAGGCAATGATACCCCTGTTTGTATAAAAATTCATACAATTTGAGGTTATTATTAGCTTAGCCATCTAACATACTGTTACCATATGTATTCTAGCTTCCACAAATGAAAGAAAACATTCGGCCCTTGAGTCTCTGAGATTGGGATACTTCACTTAGCCTAATTTTTTCCATCTCCATCCATTTGATTTCAAAAGCCATAATATTATCTTCTCTAATGGCCGAGTAGTATTCCATTGTATACATGTACCAAAGTTTTTGTATCCACTCGTCAAGTAAGTGGCATCTGGGTTAGTTCCATAGTCTAGCTATAGTAAATTGAGCTGCTATAAACATTAATGAAGCCATATCACTATAATATGCTGATTCTAACTCTTTTGGGAAAATACCCAGGAGTGGGATAGCTGGGCCATAAGGTGGTTCCAGCCCTAATTTTTTGAGGATTCTCCACACTGCTTTCCATAGTGGCTGAACCAGTTTGCAGCCCCACCACCAGTGTGACAGTGTTCCTCTTTTCCCACAGCCCCTCCAGCATCTGTTGTTGTTAGAATTCTTCATTTTTGCCACTCTAACAGGAGTGAGGTGGTATCTCACTGAAGTTTTGATTTGCATTTCCCTTATTGCTAATAATGTAGAGCATTTTCTCATGTATTTATGGGCTTTCTGGACTTCCACTGGTGAGAAGTTTCTTTTTAGTTCTGTAACCCATTTATTGATTGGATTATTTGTGGGTTTGGTGTTCAGATTTTTTAGTTCTTTGTATATTTTGGATATTAGCCCTCTGTCCAAGGTATAGCAGGCAAAGATTATCTCCCATTCTGTAGGATCTCTCTTGACACTTTTGACTAATTCTTTAGCTGTGAAAAAAGCTTTTTAGTTTAATTGCATCCCATTCATTTACTCTTGACTTTACTGCTTGTATCCTTGCCAGAGCTATCAGGCAAAACAAGGAAATCAAAGGAATTCGTATAGGAAAAGAGGAAGTTATCTCTATTCGCTGATGACATGATTTTATACCTAGAAGACCCAATAACATCGTCCAGAAAACTCCTAGAGCTTATAGGCAATTTCAGCAAAGTGGCTGAACACCAGTAAGTCACTAGCTTTCCTTTACTCCAGCAACAAATCTGCAGAAGAAGAAATCAGGAAATCTCTCCCATTCACCATCTCCTCCAAAAAAATGAAACACTTGGACATTAACCTTACAAAGAATATTAAGGACCTCTACAACGAAAACTATCAAACACTAAATACAGAAATTACAGAAGACCTGAGTAGATGGAAAAACATTCCATGCTCATAGTTAGGCAGAATTAATATAATAAAAATGGCCATTCTACCCAAAGCCCTATACAGATTTAGCTCAATCCCCATCAAGATACCAATGGCATTCTTCACGGATATAGAAAAAGCAATTCTCAAGTTCGTATGGAATAACAGAATACCCGGATTAGCCAAAACATTACTCTGCGGGAAGGAAGAAGTAGTGGGTATCTCAAGCCCTGACCTGAAATTATACTACAGAGCCACAGTACTAAAAATAGCATGGTATTGGTATCAAAACAGAACTGAAGACCAATGGAATAGAATAGAAGATTCTGAGATGAACTCCCATATCTTTAACTATTTGATATTTGATAAAGGGGGCAAAAGCATAGTGTGGAAGAAAGATAGCCTGTTCAACAAATGGTGTTGGATAAATTGGACAGTCATGTGTAGACAACTGAAGCTGGATCCTTAACTTTCACTCTGCACAAAAATTAAATCAAAATGGATCAAAGACCTGGATATTAAGCCAACAACTTTAAATTTACTAGGAAAAGAAGTAGGGTCAACACTACAGGACATAGAAGTCGGTGGCGCCTTCCTCAACAACACGGTTTCTTAAAACATTGATATGATTGTCTATCAAGATAATTTTTTATGTTAAGTTTTATTACTTAAGGAAACTAAGTCTTCTAGGGTTTGTACCTGTTTTAAAATCTTAAATGATAATTCTACAAATGGTTGAAGAAGCAGCTGTTATTTCAGGATATCATTGTTAACATTCTAGACAAGTGTGACTAAAGATAATGTGTACATCTGAGAACTAAATTTTAAAGCTTTTGTCTATGTATTATAAAAATTTGTAAAATGAAAACTTTTGTAAATTTAAGGCAGGCAAGTTAACCAACAAGTGCTATCTTTTAAACATTGCCCACTTTAAACCTAGCTTACAATTCACGTAGAGGATTTATCATTAATGAGTTGCATTTATACATCACTCTTTGATCACTAATCCTGTTTATATTGGTAATTTCACTTTTCTTTATATTTTCCCTTATAATTGTTGCCTGTCAATGTTTTATATAAGTACTATTTATATTTATTATTTCTAACAGGAAAACCTGAGTTAAGACATGCCATCACCTACAGGACAGATAAGATCTAACATTGACTTCTACTACTATTATTAAACAAAAGGGGTTTCTATAAAACTGTGTAGACATTAAAGTTAAAACTCAGTACTCCCAGCTTAAGACTGGTGAAAATGGCCTGATGGATGTTTACTATCAAATCAAGAATTCCAAAATTAAGATAGATAAAAAGGTAAAGAATATAGTCAATATTTTTGCCCTTTCCCTGTTTGGTCAGCCAAAACTCAGGGGACAATGGGGCTTCTCTATAGGCTTGGCAACTCTGAATAACATGACCTCCCAGTCAGGGGAATCAAATGACCCCAGAGAGCAGAAAGCCAACCAGTGGGCATTTTACAAAGAGGATTATTGAAGGGCAATATCTCAAATGCTTCCCAGCAAAGCCACCTGTGGTCAGCAAGACCCTGATCATCCTTGCAGGTGGCATAACTGGTAGAAGAACCAAGAGGCTTTTCACAAGTTCCCCCAAAATGACCCTGGCAAATCTCAGCTGACTTTTAACAATAGATAGGAACAAGATCAGTTTTGATCAAGTTGGTCTTAAACACCTGGCAGGAGAGGATAACTGAAGCTCAGTCCTACATGGACATTTAAGGGAGACAATGGCTCTTTTTAAACATTACTTGAGGTGTATGCTTATTTGTTGTCTCAAAAGTAAATAAAACTGTGAGGTTACACAGCCAAAGGAGATACCAAACAGAAATAACACTGATAAATAAACTGTTTTACAAAAATCAGATGGGACCATAGCATGAGGATATCTAAGCCATTTTAAAAGCTAAATGTTATATTTCTAACAATTTTGCTAATGTTTCCAAAGTCATAAATGGCTTTCACTCAAGATTTAAAGTCACTGTCTTCATACTTTTCAGGGAATGACTAATACAGATTGCTTTTGTGCTAATTGTTTATTAATGCTTTGCTATCTTTTTTAATCCTCTTAGCATGTTGCTTGCCCTACGAATGCCTTGTCCAGTCACCTGCCAACTGCCCCACCATGGATGTCTGAGCTGCCCTCACCAGCAAGATACCATTAAACATGGAATCCAAAATGAAGCTCTGCTTCCATTGGGACCCTTTTAGATAGGCCTCTGGGGAAGGGTCCCTGACTGCCATCCCCTTGTCAAAGCCCCTTATCACCCAGAAGTATCCAGAATGGTCATCCCTAACTTCAGTTAAGGTTACTTCTTCAGAGTGCAGAATGAATGGGATTAGGATAAATAATAAAATGGCTAAGTAGTCAGGACAATGGACCCCATTCATCCACACTTAGAAGATACCAGAAGAAAGAGCTTAATGGGCATTCTCAGGGTGTTCAAATGCAAAAGACCATGAGGCTCACCTCTGGGACCGAGCCCTTTGTCCCAGACACAGGAAAACTAAAAAGTGGGAGTGAACACAGATGGGAACTAGGAAAGATTTATTATGTGTTTTACGTAGATATTATCCAATGATTTTGGTGCTCAGTGTCAATGCCTGTTTTACAAAGATTTTAACCAATCATGCTATTGCTTTTCTCAATGCCTTCTTTACATAAATCTCAATCAATGTTCATATCTAAAACCAATATAATTCTTAGCCTAGCACACTAAGACGATATCCTGCTTCCAGGTACTCCTATACATTGTGGAGACTATTCTTCTTCCTTAAATAAATCCTACTCCTTTTAATCTAATCTTGTCCTTAAAAACAGAAAGAAAGAAAAATAAAATTGTGATAAAATGAAGACATCAGGTTAAAATTATTTTGCAAGTGAATGCTACAAATTGTCAAGGAAAAAGATATAATCCCTATTTTGTGAATTCCTATGGAAAAAGAACAAGAACAAAAATATTAGTTAATCTAATTGTCCACAGGTAGAAAAGAAAACATAGTAGTTTAGATTTGTCTCAGAAATAGACAGTCAGACACTGGAAAATCTACTGTTAATTATAATGAATTAAGAACGAAAAATCTACAAAATACTAAATATAATATAAACTTTAAATTTTATTTGGGGTTTTATAATTGCTCATGAGGAATTCAAAAGAATTTCCACAAAGTCATCTTGAAAAAACTTGCAGCTAATATATTTAATAATGAGTTCACACATTTCCTTAAAGATAATGATGAGAACTTTCACTACCCTTTTATTAATAACAATTGAGATTCTATCCACTGCCATGATAAGAAAGAGAGAAATATCCAGTTCAAAAACCAGGATTAGAATTAAGACCTAATTATTTGGGGTTTTGCCAAGATTGTGAAATAGCATGGACTGTTTCCTGGTTCCTTCTCTCAGCTCTGAAGAAATTACTGAGGTAAGTGAACAGCAACAAAAAGAAAAATAAGAAATTTCTAAATTGACAGTTCTCCTTTGCACTATTATCTCTAGGTCAGAAAGAGTGGGCAGTTTTGATGGATACAATCCAGATGTCGTTTGTCCCTTAATTTCATGTAATTCCAAGACTTTGAGGAGGTGACTGCAGCTTGGAGCAGATGGGATGAAAACATCCTGGGACTGTGAACCAGAAAGAAACAGTCTGATCTTTTCTTCTGCCTTTCCCACATTATTGCCTAAGCCGATAATTTCTTGCTGCATTCCCAAATCATATATAAGAAAGGTTCATATTCTGTGTATGTGTCTAAAGATATAACATCAGGATAGTATAAAAAGGTGCCAGGGAAAGAAGCTGAAGAAAGTAAATGTCCTTCTTGGGCACTCACTCCTTTTCCTTTTACCTCCAAACAGTCAAGACTGGTGGGTCAGTGCTTTCTCTTCTTGGGGATCAGAAGGTGAGCTATGAATGACAAGAATGCTTAGCTGAAATTTTGTTGTGCACGCATGGGATTAATTCTTTATCTTTGTATTTACCAGAGACTAGTGCATGGCCTCCTGACTTCCCTCAAACATTTTCTAGGGTATATAATCCTAGAGCTCAGAAAGAATCTATACCCAAGCCAAAGTAATGAAATAAAACAAATCAAGCAAAACTATATCATCTGAAGGAGAGGTATTGCAACAGAGGGACCAAAATATATTTAATAACATACTAAAATAGTCTGAGAAAATCTTAAACAAATAGTAAAACCAGTAGATATAGAAATTAGATATTATATATTAGCCAGTTGGTATACAAGTTCAATTATTCTTATTTACAGATGTTATGACTGCCTACCTAGAAAATGCAAGAAAATCAATGAATTAACAAAACAAATATGAGAATTCAGCAAAATTGTTGGGTACAAGTTTTTTTTTACAAAAACTAATCAGTTAGGGGCTGGAGCGGTGGCTCAGAGGTTACAGTGCTTGCCCAACATGCACAAGTATAAGGGTTCAAACCCCAGCAGCCACATACACAATTGAGAGTCAGAGCAATGAAAACCATGTGGGAAACTCAATAAAAATTGATTCTCTCTCTGTGTGTGTCTCTCTCTCTCACTGTCCTACTCTCTTTTTAAAAAAATTAATCAGTTAGAGATGATGATATTTAATAGGAATTGGAAACTAATCTAACCAGGAATGCACATCCTTTATGATAGATATGTTCAAATTATTTAAGACAATGGAAATAAGTGAAAAGAGACATGATGTTCATGTATGGCAAAACACAAGATAATATGATGTAAATTCATTCCAATCAATCCATAAATTCAATTGAATTACAATAAAATTCTAACAAGATTCTTGGTATTATTAACAAACTGATTCTATAATTCTTATAGAAGAGTAAGATTTCATCAATACATAAGAAACTTTAAAAATTAAAGAAAAAATATTTTCCCCACCAGATGTTAATATATTTTAAAAAGCTTGAATATCACCAAATAAAAAGGAACTATTATTTGGAAAAAGAAGAAGAATTTATAGGTATCACATAAATTAATAAAGAAACATAAGAATTTGTAGATGTTTTGGAAACAAGAATTAATAGATGTTTTTGGGAAAATTGGGTAACAATTTATTAAAAAATCATGGTTCTCTATTTATAACAAAATATAAAAAATTGATGCCAACTGAATTAAGGATTTATATATAAAATGTAAATAAAAGAAAAATTTTTGGGCAATAATGGGAAAAGATTTGTGTTTTAGTCAGTTTTTCTATTGCTGTGACCAAAATAACAGACATGAACAACTTAGAGGAGGAAAAATTTATTTGGTGCCCAATGTTTCAGAAGTCTCAATCTATAAAGGACTGACTCCATTGCTTTGGTTTGAAGGTGAGACAATAGAACATGGTTGTAGGGATCAAAAAAAGTAGGCATAAAATATAAGGACAAAATAAATCATATTGTTGGGAGCTATTCAGGTGTAATTTCACCTTACTTCCAATACTTAGTGGCAGTGAGAGATAAGTTTAGTTTTTAACATATCTGAGCATGTTTCTTCAATGGCAAAATATGAAAAATAAAATGTATCACTTAAGGGTGTTTCAAAACTAAATGATCAGGAGGATCCAAGAAAAAAATATTGGTAAGTTGAGTTCATTAAATTTGAAAGCATCTGCTCTGTGAAGACTCTGTTAAGAGAGTGAAAAAAATAAGTAACAGAATGGAAAATAATATTTGTAAAACACATCTGACGAAAGTCTTGTGTGAAAAAAATACTTAAAATTCACAAATAAAAAAATCCAACTAAAAATTTAGCACAATATGTGATAGACATCTCATCAAAGGATATATAAAGATGGAAAAAACACATAGAATACAGAATTAAAACAATAAAGAGATAGCACTGTACATATGTTACAAACTAAAATCAAGAAAACTTGACAATACCAAATTCTAGTGAATATAAAGAGCAAGAGAAACTCATTTATTGCCGTTGGGCACATACACTGTCACAGTCACTTTGGAAGACAGTTTGGGAGTCTTCTATGAGACTAAATATGCACCACAACACCCAGCAATAGCACTTAGGCCATTGCCTCATTAGGTGGAGAACATTTCCACACGAAAATCTGACCACAAATTTTGTAGAAGCTTTTTTTATAATCATCAACAACTTGAAGCAAGTAACATGTCCTTTAACATGTGAATGGATAAACAAAATGTGGTACATCCATATAACGAATATTCAGAGTTAACTGCAAGTCTGAGTAAGAGCAATTAGCCAAGAGAAAGAAATAAAGAACATTCAAATCAGAAACAATGAAGTTAAATTAATTATTCTTGTTTTCAGATGACATGGATTCTATACATGAAAAAACTTAGATACTCCATTAAAAATTATCAAAACTCATAAAATTGCTAGGTACAAAATTCAAATATAATATTAGCTGCAGTTTTATACACTAATAATGAATTTACTGAAAAAATATGAAAACAATCTTATTCTTATTCACAATGTCTACAGAAAGCAAAATACTTAGGGATAAATTTAACAAAGGAAGTGGAAGATCTCTACAATGAGAGCTATAAAACAATGATGAATGAAACTATGTTGAATACATACACAAAAATATGGAAACGTATCCCTTGTACATAGATTGGAACATTATTGAAATGCTCATATTAACAAAAATGATCTTTCAATTGAATGTAAATCCCATGCAAATACCAATGTCTTTGTTCACAGAAAGAAAAAAACAATCCTAAAGTTCACATGGAACCACAAAAGACCTAAAGCAGCCAAAGTGATCTGAGAAAATTTTTATAAAGGTGTGGGAGTTGAGGCATTACAATACCTGACTTAAAAATACACTACGAGACTATGGTAATTAAAAGAGCAATGTATCGGCAGAACTCAGACACATAAATGAACAGAACAGAATAGAAAAAGCAGAAATTATACCACATTCCTATAGTCAACTGATTTTGGCAAAGACAAGAAGAACATACAGTAGAGGAAAGGCAGTCTTTTCAATAAATAATGCTAGCAAAATTGGATATGTCTATGTAGGAGAATGGAACTAGATTTCTTCCTCTCACTAGACACAACTGAAAATGGATCAAAGACCAAAGTCTTAAATCTGAAACTATTGCAAGAAAACAAAAAGGAAACTGACGTTAGTGTAGGCAATGATTTTTAAGAAGGACCCTATAAGCACAGTAGACAAAAGAAAAATAGAAAAGTGGGATTGCATCGAACTAACAAGCTCCAGCACAGCAAAGGACATAATGGTCAGAATTGAAGCAACCTACACAACAGAAGAAAACCTTTGCAAATGGTACAGCCAATCAGTGACTGATATCAGGAATATATAAGGAATTTAAAAAACTGAAAACAACAACAAAAATCCAAACAATCCAATTTGAAAGTGGGAAAAAAACTAAACAGACCCTTCTAAAAAGAAGACATATACTAAATAAATGTCCAAAAATACATGAAAAATGTTCAATTTCATTAATCATCAGAGAAATGTAAATTAAAACCACAATGATATATATATACTTCAGTTAAAAAGACTAAATCAAAAAGATAAGAATAACAAATGCTGGTAAGGATATGGAGAAAAGGGGACTTTTATTCATTGTTGGTGGGAATATAAATTAGTACAACCATTAAAAAACAGTATGGAGATTCCTCAGAAAATTAAAAAGAGAATTATCATATGTTACAGATACTCTACTACTGGGTGTATATCTAACGGAGATGGAATCCTTATTCCAAAAGACACACTCACGTGTTTATTGCAGCACTGTTCACAATAGCCAAGCTACGGAACAAACCAGATGGTCTTCAGTAGACGGATGAATAGTGACTTCCTCCAAAGAGTTCAGTATGGAAACAGGAGAGGGAGGAAAAGTAAATTTACAACAGAGAAATATGACAAACACTACATCAGCTAGGTAATTAGTAAAGACATCAATATGCACAAGTCTTATGATAGCATACAAAAATCAGACTCCAACGGAGAAGCATCCTGCAATATATCTAAACAGTATTCTTCAAAGCTGTAAGGTCATCAAATACAAGAAAAGTCAGGAAAATATAAGATCCAAGGAGAGTCTAAGTTGCATGACTACTAAATGAAGCATAGCATCCTGGATGAGAATATGGTGGAGAAAAAGGACATCAGATTTTAAAAAACTGCATAAAGCTTAGACTTCAGGTAATAATAATCTATTGATGTAAGTTCATTAATTTAAAAAGAGCTATCAAATTAAGTAAAATGCTGGGGATAGGGAAATTGTATGGAGAAGTTTGAGGACTCTATTAACTGCTACTTTTGTCTGTAAATCTAAAATAAATATAAAGTCTACTAATAAAAAGGTAAAAATTTATAAAAATGATCAAAAACCTATTGTGCTCTTCACACAATTTGGCATACAGCAAAAACTTACACAAGGACAGCAGAACCTCATATGAGGATGAATGTAGCTTCCAAGGCTAGGAAATTATTACCAACTCAAATTGAAGTGTCTTTATACCCATAGATGGTATTATGAATGAAGGAGTGGTGCTTAAATATATTAATGTAATTTTAATCAAATTACTATTAGATCATTCTCAAATAAAAGTGTTGTTATTGTTGTTGTTGAATAATAATTCATCATTTCAATTTTTGCTAAAATAATCTTTCCTTGTAAAATTATTTATTATTAATTATTAAAATTATTTATTATTCACAGGGACCTAATATCCTAAAGTAGGAAGGGAAGGAGCCTATAAAAAATGATCAGATTTTTAAATGAAAGCACAAATAGCAACAATTTCTTACCTCTAGATAGTAAAAGATCATAAAATCATTTTTATTTCTATATGAAAAGCTCCAGATATGCTAGTGGTGATGAATTTATTTTCATCATCAAACCTGGTAGAAAGAGGCTACTTGATTAAAGTACTAATAATTTCCTCTTTTCTTCAAGAAAGCTTTAAGTGGGATCATATGAAAATTTTGGATTAAATTATACATATTGTTCTTCTCATCAAGAGATTTATTCTTCATCCTTCATAGTCTTTTTGATGGGGCTGCTATCTAATATCTGATATTTATAATTACTGATGGGAGATTTAAGTTTTATTCAAGAAGATTTAGAATATAGCACTTGTTGTAAAAACAAATGAACTTCATTAGTGATATAATTAACTTCTATGATTAGAGAAGTACAGTTTTGAGAATGTTCCATATAAGAAATATTACTGGATACAGCAGAAAAATAGAAAGAATAAAATTTTAAAGTACTTTCCATTGAAAGTTAATTACCTTTATATATTATTTAAGAATCTGAAGTGTTTAAAGTAGCAATTTTATTAAATATGTCAGCTTACCAAAGATATAAATATATGATTAAATTAGCTCATGTTGTAATTTAAATAACTAGTATTAGTTTGTCTAAATTAAAAATATACTTACTAATATGTATACTAATATAGATAACCAGGCTTTTTTCACAAATTTAACAGAGAATTAGTATCTAATAGATTCTGAATTTCTTTTATACTTAAGTGCAATTGTCTAGGGTCTGTAGCCATATTGTAGTACAAATAACAAGAATCAATTCTGGAATATTATCTTAGGATCATATATTTCTTTAATGGTCATTATGAAGCCATACTATTCATATCTAAGCCAAAAATGTTGGCTGTTTCTAAATTTGTCTGCTTCATGGGGCACAAATGGGAAGAACAAAGAAATTCAGCAAGGCTTCTGTTCTTCCAAAAATAAAAAGATATGGTTTGTTCTTTCTCCAGTTAAACCAAGAACATTTTTTATTCTCATTTTAAAAATATTTTTATTTTTCATATGCCCAAGAGAAATCACTTGACCTTTTCTAAATTTTTCAAAACAAAATTTATGATGTCACGGTTTATCAAATTATAATCATTCATTTATATAAACATATGCATTTATATGAGTATATATATTTGACAAAGAAGAAAGATGTACAAGGAGAGACAAAGACCAAAACAGTCTGTCTCTCCTGTTGTCTTGTCAAGTTCTGTGTATCTGTGAATGTATTGCTGTTACTTATTGTAAATTTAAGTTTGGATAGCACCCTCATCTGCACTACAAAGTCTAATTAAATAATCATTGACCACCATTCATTGTCTAGGACTTTCCTGCCCATTACATGTGATACATAAGATATAATCCCCTTATTAGTCAGCCTTTCATTGCTGTGACAAAATACCTGAGATAATCAATTTAAAAGGAAAGACTTATTTTGGCACCTGGTTTCAGAGTTTTCAGGTCATAGTTGCTTGGCCCTGTTGAATTTTTTGTTTGTTTGCTTTTAATCTGTGGTGAGAGAGTACATCATGCCAGCAGTCCATGGAAGAGGAACCCCTTACCTCACAGTGAACAGCAAGCTAGAAAGACCAGAAGAGACCGGTGTCAAAATACCCTAAAAGGGCAAGCCCTGAATAACCTAACTTCCTTACACTCAGCCCTACCTCCCAAATGTACCTTCCAAAGGAGTGACAGGCTGGCAACCAAGCAATTAACACACAAGCTTTTGCATTTCTAATTTTAAGATTGAAACCATAAAAATGGCCACAGCAAGTGGGAGTTTATGATAATACCAAGTGCTTTGGTCGGCCTAAACCTCCTGTGTGAGACAATGCAATACAGCTAGAGGTGAAATGATTGGATTATGAGAGTCTTGATAAGGCTGGTACATTAATCTCGTCATAGGGATTAACTGAGTGGTAACTATAGGCTGGTAGGGTTTGGCTGGAGCAGGCAGGTCCCTGGGAGCATGCCTGTGGCATATATATTTTGTCCCTAAAAAGTGGAGCCTTCTGGGCTGGAGTGGTGGCTCAGCAGTTAAGGTGCTTGCCCGACATGCGTGAGTACGAGGGTTCAGATCCCAGCACCTCCTACACAGCAGTGTCTCGGAGCAATGGGGTCACATGAAAAACAAAATTGATTCTCTCTTTCTCTCTTTCTCTCACTGTCCCTCTGTCTTTGGGGAAAAATAAAAAAGGAGTGTAGCTTTCTATCTCTCTGCTTCTTGGTGGTCTTGTCTTGACCTGCTTTCCTCTATCACATTATTCCTCCATCAGGTCCTGCCTCATCTCAGGACCCAAGAAACAGAGTTTGCTATCCATCGACTGAGACCTCTAAAACCATGAGCCCCAAAATAAACGTTTCCTTCTCTAATTGTTCTTGTCAGGTCTTTTGGTCACAGCAGTGATAAAGCTGTCTAAAACACCAAGGACGCAAATGTTACATGTTACATGCCAGTATCCTAACTAATACATCTTTAATACCACGAAAGCTAAATGAACCTTCCCTTTTTCACCAACTCACCTCTTCTATTGTCTTTCTGGGGTGTCATGTATCTTCTTTCCTCCTTACTTCTCTTTTCCTTCATGTATAATTTAATTCTATTAGTACAATGATTTTTTAATTAAAAAGTTAATTAAATTCAGAAATTTCCATCAATAATTTCAAATAACACTGTACTGGAAGCTACTGAAATCTGTCGTTCACTGTACCTTATATACATCTTCTAAGTCCACAGCTCTCTACTCTCACAGCCAATGAAGGACTTTGGAACATTCCTTTCTCTTCTAATTGGAATGATTTCCCCACACACACACTACTCTTTGATTATCTGATTCTTCAGAGGAATATTTTCATTTCTTTCTAGAAAATTCTTTTTCATTCTTTTCCTGTCAAATTAAAATACAGTTACTCGGAATCTGTCCCATTCATCACTGCAGCACGCAATTAGTCTTATATTTTATTTTTTTACAGCACTGAGACTTTCCTACAATGTCCTCATTAGCACACATAATTGAGGACTATCAATGGGATTATTTTAAAGGTTATTTCCCTTATATAAGCTTTGTGAAAACAAGAATTCTGTTTACTGCTGTATTTTGAACTTACAGAAAAATGTGTGCTACACAGGAAGTGTGTTTAATACATATTGTTGAATGTGTAGATGCATGAATGAATATGTAGCAATGCTAACATTAATGAGAAAGTTAATATGAATTGTCTCGTGAGCTACATAATCACCCCTCAGATATGCATCATTTTGTTATTTCCTTGATTCTTATTTTCTTGGTAAAAGTACAACTAATTTCTGAACAAATCAACAAATATTCAGTGCCATTCTAAGAGCTGTTCTAGAACATTGCTAACTATGACTTTTGTAACACCTGTTTTTTTGCTCTGGGAAAAAAATGTGACTGTGAAAAACCTTAAACTGCAGGCTTTTGTTTATTTATCTATTGCTGCTTTTTAAACTGCTCTTTCAAATAGTTCAGGTAAAGGCAGGTTGAGGAAGCACCTTAGGAAATGATAGAGTAACCCAGAAGCAGAGTAGAAGAAGCAGTCTCTAAAGCAATACTGCATGCTGTCCGTGATGGGGACTCTTCGTTACTATGCCAGGCTGCTGATGGGCAATCTTGAACTGATCTGCACCCAGGCATACAACATCACTCTGCTTAGTATTTGCTCTCCAGAAGCCCATTTCTGCTGTTTGTTTTCTCATTCTCAAATTTTCAAATGTAATTCCACAGCCAGGGCCCTCCTACCTCTATCAGGTAAACCTACTCAGTCCTATTTATTAACATTGCTAGAGTTATCCCAAGACTCTTCTCTCCCTTGTTGGCTAGAAGCTGTACTGCTTTACTAGTACCCAAACTTCATCACAAAGTTTCTCATTTCACTCCTGCTCTCTCCAGTGTAACCTCTTGCATATGCAAATAGGTGGCAATTATATAATATTTGCATTGTAGTTGTATAAAACACTGTATAGTTTGTACTACACTAAAATTATCTTGGTATATTATGCCCTCATTTTGGGATATCATTACTTGGCTATTTGAATTTTTTCTCAAATTATTTATTGCATTTATTTTAGTGTTTCAACTATAACATATTTTAAAGCTGAATTTTACATTTTGGGTATTTATTGGTGTGAAATCGACAGTTTTGCAGTTCTGTTTCAATGCATGATTTTTTTTTTGTGACACTGAAAAAGCATTATAATATACTAGGCATTTTAATAGAGTCAAGTTAAGGGATCATGAAGTATTTCCCATTCCAAGCCTCAATAATTCCACACGTGTTGTGCTTACAAAAGGGGGCATCTGTACGGAACACAATACCGCCAGACTAAATTTGGTATTAAGGAATGTGTTAAAAAGCCATTTCTCTGCCACTTTGATTTAATATTTAGATATTATAATCTCTGCCTTGGCATAGAAGACAGAGTTTGATTTTATGCATATTGTATTTAGATTGAAGATAAATTTATTTAATGTTAAAAAGTGAATAAATCCATTTGTTGAATAAGTATATTTTATTTATGTAACCTAGATGATAGCTTATGGCAAAACTAAAAAGGGTATCTGCAAAAATCTGAAGACTGGAAAACACTGACTTTGTGCACCCTAAAGAGCTTAAATAGGATCCCAAGCTGTTGGCTTTTTGGTAGCCTTCTTCTTTCTACTGCATTTCTCTAGTGCTGCTTTCCAAAGTTTCAGAGATTAAACTTACCTTTTCATGTAGCCCACTCCTTTACCGAGAGACAAAGAAGAGTTTGTTGATGATGTTTGTTTTGACTATTTGTACATTTGATTTTATCATTATTACAATCCCTGCTAGCCGTGCTTCATTGGAGAATATAACACCCATAGGCTCTTCAACTTTAATGGGTTTTCTACACTACTGAATTTTACTGTGACTTTGCCCTATCTCTAAAAATTGATCTGACAGCATAGGCAAGACCACCATACAGGAGCTGACAGTCAGTGACAGTCACTGGGAGAAAGAAGGGCTACGGAAAGTAGCATTAAACAGAAACCTTCAGCGAGGCATCTGCAAGGCCAAAAAAGCTCTTATTATTCTAGGGAACATAGCTTTATAAAAAACTGGGGAGTGCAAAGCTGAATTCATCACTATTTTACAAATTTCAAGTTCTGCTATTTCAAGTTTTCTTCGTGAAATAATTTGTATCCAAGTTTTGAAGAATTTGTTAAAGAGTCATTTCACTGCAACTTTTGTAGATAGGGTAACTGAAATTCATTATCTTTTCAGCCCTATTCCCAGACTAACTTTAATCAAAGAGAGTTTTATACTGAAGACATACAATTTCTATTTAATTAGATGGGCTCAGGCATATATATGAGCTAATATTTCTAGAGCTATCTCTAAGGCTTTTTACAAGGACCATTGTGTTTTACAGTGTCACAGAAAAAAAAAAGGTGGAGGAGTTAAATCAAGATTTTTACTAGGTCTATGGGGAAAAAAAGCAATTGCCTGGCATTGTAAACAGAATTATCCAAACTCCTTCTCCCTTAAGCAAAAAGTGTAAGAGTGGTTTGTAATAAGGCTAATGCATAAAGCTTCATTTAGTATTTTCTTGGTTATTAGAAGATGACAATCAAGTGAATTGGGCAGGTAAGTTTAAGCCTAATATCTAGACGTTTGAGGAATAATATGAAGCAATCGACCAACATAATTCTGGGGGACTGAGAACATTCACGTTATGTAATTTGACTTCCTCAGGTTTTTAATCTGTTTAAGGCAATCTTAATAGTGAAAGATACAAATAATATTGAATCATATTGAGTGGATTCTGATAAATGATGCTCTTGGATTTCACTCTGGTCTTTACAGTATGCCTCAAATAGTTTTTTATATTGTCCTACAGTTACTGTAACATGAGGGAGGCTCACGGCCAGTAACATACATTAGCGTTTCATGTGGACGATATTCAGTCTGCAACCTATCTTGAGATTTTAATCAAGCTATTGAGCTGACAATAAATCATTTACGAATTTTCTGATTTTGAAAATTGTAACAAGAAGTCCAAAATAATGTTTATTTAAGGGAGGCCAATTGAATCTTTGCTTTAAAGTTTCATTTAAATTGGCCCCAAAGCATTTTATCTCCTACTATTTATTCTTCTTCCTTTATATCTGGCCTAAAAGATGTAATTTTGTTTCTGTTTTTGGGAAGACAAATGAAAAATCTTTGCTAGTTATAATGGTCCTTGCTGTATTATCATATTAAATGTTGTTTACACTTTGCTATAGATAAATGCTTTCTTTTTTAGCCCAATAGATTGTTGTTATTTTAATATAAAAAGTAAGATTCTTGCTAAGAAAAAAATATCTTTTTCTTAATACTAATATAAAGGATAATATATTAGCCAATAAACCCATTAGAATTTATTGAGCACTTAATATGTGCCAATAACAATACTACAGAAAACACATGAATAGTTACACATGTAAAACTGCTTACTGGTTTGCTCTGTCAATAAATAAGAGAAGAAGGGGGTGTATTCTAAAATAACATTACTAAGAGCTAGATTATCTGCAGGAAAATTATCATTTTCTTTTAAATTAAGACTAAGATAAGGACTGGAGTAGGAAAGATGAAAAACAAAAAACAAAAAACTGAGGAAGCTGAGGAAGGAGGGAAAAGGAGCAAAGATTGCTGTCATGAGGAGGAGAGTCCACCTGGCTTAGGACAATTTCCAATTCTGAACTAAGTAACTGAAAATCAATGCAAACTCTGTAGCCACATGTCAGAAGAACTGCAGAACTACTAGGAGGTAGTTATCACTGGAATTTGAGTTTGCTTCCACTTGATGGTGCTATTTTGTTATCCAAGATTTGATATCTTAGATTAATTGATAACATTTTTAGGAATAAGCAGTCCAGGGTTAATTTTATTTTTTTCTAAATAAAATAAACATTAATGCTAAGATATGGGCAAAGCCCCTAAAATACTTAAAAATATGAAAATAAAATGACAAAACAGAAACCAATTTAAGCACAGCTATATGAGATAAAAAATGTAGACCTAATAAAATAAATTTATTACATCTAAATTCAAATGCTCCTAAAATAAACCTATGACATAGTCTGTATTTTGTTATAAATTTTTTTCTTTTTCTCATTTTTGCCTTTAAATCCAGAAACATCACAATTGCATCCTTTATAGAAAAGCATAGTTTTACCAAAAGCTATGTCTGCCAGCAGCTTTGGCTACCAAATTCATTCAACTTATTATCCTAAATGGAAAATAATGTTTCTCTTTTTCATGTTTATATTTTTACAAGTACTAAAAGTACACATGTTCTTACATGAAAACTTGAAAAATGCAAGGCAGAATAAAAGAGCAGACGAATCATAATCCATCTTCATTGATTTATTTTCCAAATATTTACCTAGCACTCTACCCAGCCAGCACTGGCAGTTCAACAGTGAGTCAGATGCCACAGCTAAGCTGAAGGCTGCCAGAGTTTAGCAAAGAAGACAAACACGCAGGTTGACATTTTGGAGCTGAATAGGTTGGTGACCACAGGAGCACAGAGGTCCCTAAGTAAGCTGGGCAGAGGATGGGCAACAGAAGAACTGAGCGTCCAGTACTTTTCTTTTTCCCTCCTTTCCTTTGGTTTATGAGATGAAAAGAGTCACATATGTGTTTTGACTGAAAGTCAAATAAGAAGAAATGTTTTTAAAATAGGACACTAGAGTCCAGAATTTAGATGTGGAAAGAAACATGAGTGAAGATTTAGTTTTGAATAGCAGAGGTTCAGACCCCCAATCTCTGAGAACAATAATCATTCTTTTTGATGTGGTAGAGGCAGGTTGAAGATGAGGCAGACAGATAATACTTCCTGAGATGAGTGATGAAGATTGGAAGTAGTCATGGAAAGAAAATGAGGAATGAGTTGATTAAGGATCAACATGAAAGGTTAGCCTAGGAAGTTGAAGGTCTGAGATTTGTAACAGTTGAACTCGCAATGGTAAAAAAGGGTACCTAGTTGGCATTTAAAACCTGTTAGCAATTACTGTTAGCATAGTAGTATTACTCCATTATTAGCCTTTACTGAATTAGTACCAAAATATAGAGAAGCAAAGAAGTGGAAAACTGCTGTCAAGGTCATTTTTCTCAAAGATACACTGGAATGAAAATAAATTGCTTCTCTTATTTTTAGAATACAATGCTAAACTCTAGAATTTTATAAATTGATCAACTCTTTTAGGGAATATTCTTCATACTTTTTCATCACAGCAGATCCTCAGAGTGTTTCTAATGAGAATGTCTTTGTTCTCAACTCTACATGTTCAAAACCTACCCATTGCTCAAGGTTGAGACTAAATTGCTATCTCCTACCTTTTATTTCTTCACTTACTCCTAGAACTCCCGCTTCAGGCAAAAAGAACCCTCGCTAGTTGCAAAAATTCAGTATTTTATCATGCAGGCCAGTTTCAAGATAGAAGATATTGAAGTTAGTAGTGAGTAGGCATAACTTCCTCTAATCCTTCCAAACACCTAGGAACTGAGTGCCAGATCCTACAGCTTTGTACTCCAAAATGTGAGGATACGCCTTGCACAGAGCAAGGGCTCCTAAATCAGTCAACAAATTTTAAAAAAACGGAAGTGACCACACTGAATAATCAGGTTTTTTTTTTCATTCCTAAAAAACCTGGGGCTGATTATAAGGGTCAAATACAAATTTGATTTTCAAGGAGGATGTCAAAGTGTAGAAAGGGTGTTAGGACATACTGTATCTACTTCCAACCAGGGACAAAGAAAATTGCACTTGTCGGTTTAGGGGTAGTTTTGTAAATATTTCATCATTTTTCAAGATTTGAGAGGGGTGGATTATAACCTTGTGAATAAGATGTAGGATTAACAAAAGAATTTATTAATTAATTGCATTTAAAAGCACACAAAAACCTGTGCTCTCAGAGGGCAAGTTAAAATCTAGCCTAAG
Organism: Aplodontia rufa; assembly: GCA_004027875.1. NCBI lineage: Eukaryota > Metazoa > Chordata > Mammalia > Rodentia > Aplodontiidae > Aplodontia > Aplodontia rufa. The sequence continues at coordinate 49,401 of PVKS010010149.1, forward strand.
CTTGCAATAAGCTTTCTCTTGGCACTGAATCCTTTTATGTAATATCAAAATGAGCTGCTGTTGGTCACATTTCTAGGATATAATAATTTAATATGAAATTTCATACAAAACTTGGTGAGTCAATTCTGATCTATGCATTTCCAATTGATTGGCTTTTTTCCTTGACATGTACCTTGTAAGGAGAATTTTGCTTTATATCAAATTTGAACATTTGGTCCAACAAATACATTTTTATTTCCCAAATTAGAAAGGGCTATAAGAAAATTTCAGGGAACTTTATCAGAGAAAAGACAATTTAAAAGTGGATTTTAACCATAACTTGTTAGAACAACAACAATTACCCCTGAATTTAAACACCCATTTTCATATATCCTATTAGAAAATAAATTAAATTTCATTAATGAAAATAAATTTTAATGAAAATAAATTTCATTAAAATGAAAATAAATAAATTATTTTCATTTTATCTTTTCAGCACTATCCCCATTAACAAAGAATCTGTGGTCTTTGTGTTTCTGCCTGATTTCTACAACTGGAGCTAATACTAACCTCGTTGTCAGTCACATATGCTAGATGGGAATAAGCAAACTGTTGAAAACAACAGGGATATTTCAAATAATCACCGTGGCATATTGGGAGATTTGTTTGGGTAAAGTGGCACAGCATTCACCAGTTCTGTTTATATTATTTGCCTGCTGATTTTCTTACTGTATTTCTTATTGTTTAATATACAGCAACAAGCTCAGGCACCTGCAGAGATGCCCCAAATCAAGCCATCTCCAAGTACAGAAAATCATTTTCTTAATTCACATAAAAATTTATTTTCTCCGGTTTTTCAAAGTGTATGGCACAGCATGCCCAATTTCTACAAAATTTCATCCAAATAATGTTGTAGTAGCAAAGTTGATTTTTTTCAAGAAAGATTGCTCTGAGGAGAAAAAAATAATAATAAACCGGTTTTCTTTTCATTGGGACGAGCCCTGAAAACACAAGCATCTTCTCCCAGGCCGCACCAGGTGGGCAGGCTTCGCTTTCTAGAGGAGCAGCAGCATAACCTAGTGGAAAGACCCCACACAGGGTCCGGTAGCTTCAAGTTCTCAAGACTAAGATTGAGAATGCTAATCACTCGCACAGGCTGCGTCTCTAGGACCAGCAAAAAATCCAGCCAGTGCAATCAGTACACGGAGAGAAGAAGAAAGAAACTGAGGATTTGTCATTAGGTAGATTCTAACATCTAATGGAGCCTTTTAAAAATGGTAATCAAGTGAAATCATAAGGGTAATCATAGTTCAACTGTTCGCTGTTCAGACTGTTCACATTTACATTTGAAACTTAAAACTCTGGATAAGAGTATACATTTTGGAATAAACATATCCATGCCAATAGCTCATGTTATTCACATGATTTTGAGATTTTAATTTTAAAAGTATTTCTTTTAAAATGATATATATGTATGTGCATCTGTGAGCATATATGTATGTATATATAATATATAAATAATAAATCTGAATAATAAATGTATATGATATATAATCATAGATCTTCTTTAAGTCATGCATATGTTTTCTTGAATTTAAACCTAACTTTATTTTGGTATGACTTAAGGGATATATTTTTACTTTGTCCCTTGAAAGGATTATGATTTGATTTTATGTAATTTAGTCATCTGTTTGTATAAATTGTTGCAAAAGAGTTATCCAGAAAATGTTTAGAAGAAGTGAGGAGAAAAAAAATATTTTTAAATTTCCCATTTTCACCAGGAAATACATTTAGTTTATTTTCACTTGCATTCTAGTATAAAACTATTTACAAATATGTGATTAGAACAAAAGAATGAGATCGACAATTAAAACATTGCAGTTTCAAATCTCAAATCTCATCCATATGTTAAGAAATAAAAGCTAGCTGCATCAATAATCATAAATATTCTATATTTAATCTATGAATTCAATTGAGATATATTGGATATCTCATTTCTGGATATGGAATTTAAGAGCAAAATATACTAGAGCATTAGTGTACGAGTACAGGAGGAATAGAAAAGGTAGTTTTAAAATTATAGCAATCACCTTTGCCATTTCTATCTCCTCCTGGATGGATCTTTAGTCAGTGGTTCATAATTTCACTGGGATTAATTTGCCAGCATTCTGAAGACACTTATCTTATTTTCTGGAATTCAGAAAGGGATCAGCCTGCACACAATCTATTTCACTTATCTTTCAGAACAGCAGCACATGATGAAAGGAGATTCATGTTGAATGAATATATTTGTCATTGTCCGTGGTGCCTAGATTATACGAATATGACCTAGATGATATTTTTTCTGAGCACAACGGGACATACTTATGCATAAATAAATCCTATGCAATTTAATAACTCAGTCTCATTAGTTCCCATTTTTGTCACAAATGATATCCTTCCTTGATCTTAAGTTATTTGCCCATAAGAAGAATATTTTCTTCATTATAAATAAAAAAGTGCGAGCTTCCTTTAAGCATTAGAACAATAAGCCATTAAGTGATTTACATGGACTAGTTTATTTGGGGGCAAATTTTAATTGTAACCTGCCTTGCTAAAAAGCATCCGCGTCAATGTCAAAACATACATTAGGGCTATTTTTCAGCTGTATACATCTCACACGTATCACCAAATAGTAGACAACTATAAGTATGAAAAATATTCTAACTATTTCTGTTCTTTTTACTCAAATGAACCTTATTTCTCTGGATTTTCCTCATTTAATAGATGAAAATGAGGAGAGAAAGTAAGGGACAAGCAGACTCAAAGAAACATAAATCAAAGTGCTAAACTTGTGAAGTCTTGATAGATGCAACTTCTCCAGTAGTGACAATATAGGGGACGCATTTCAGTTTTAAACTTTTTTCCATTAGTTTTTTGACAGGAGTACACTAGTTCAGCCTTAATGAGATTCTAGTATAAAATCTTCAGGGCTAAATAAAAGAAACAAATCAAAAGGACCGAATGATTGCCATTTAATGTGAAAGAATGAAAGCGCAAACAATCATTGTATGACATCTAGCTGGGCTAGTCACTGCAGAATGACAGGTAGAACAATTCAAAGTTACTGATCTAAAGACAGAATAAGAGCTTATATGTTTGAAGTGCTCAGGAGATGAAGAAATAAAACAGACTCTAAGACATGGTTAAACCTTATAAATTCCATGACCTATTGTCAATATCATTTGAATGGTTTGTACATATTTTTTTCTAAAATCATGTGATAGAGGGAATTAATTTTTGATCTTATCCTATACTTTTAATGTCTTCAGAGATTTTTAAAGCTAAATAAGAGTATCACATATGATATACTTGCATAATCAAAAATTGGTATTACTGGATGCCACTCTATACATCATAAGAAGCCATGTTTAGAGTTAATATAAGAAGATAAACTTACACCACCCAGGTTCTGCTTTGGAATGAAAGATTATTTTCATACTGAGAAATAGTTTTAATTTCATATTTTCCTTTTACTTGCTTATTTTTGAAAATAAAGAAAATCACCAATTCTTTCTTTCCATGAGCCTTTTTAACAGTGAAATAACCTATTCTAGTTACTGCTGGAAACAATAATCTGTAATTGCTGCTTTCAGTCCTAATTTGTCCTGTCCCTACTTTTTCATCTCAATCTAATCTAAACCTATTTGAGCAAATAAAATGATATTTACCTCATCCTCTGTTACAAGCTTTCAAGATTACAGGCTTCAGGAAAAATCAATACAAAATACCAGCTTAGCAGCAGGTTTGTGCTCAGTAAGAATGCTAACTTTTCTTCCCAGTATTTCTGACTCTCAGCTATCCTGCAGTGAAAGCAGAACTCAGCCCATTGAAAAGGAAAAAGAAAAAAAAAACCACTTCAGTGATGGGTTGGGTGCTAGATTGGTAGCCACTTTCAGTTTACAAGCCAAAGTGGAGTGGTGGTCAAAGTCCCAACCTTTAACTCTTGTTTCTGCATGACACATCTCACAGAGTTCACAAAAAGGAGGTTCTTGACCTCACAGATGATTTTTTTCAGACTCAAATACCATCTTCATTTATTATTTATTTGCTTCAAGCAGTTGGGACTTGAGGTATCATCATACCTGACTGGTTGATTTAAGGAAGTGGCCACCTCTCTGTGGGGGAATCTCAGGAGAATAAAATCCTATTACTTTCCAAAAAGATTACTTCATTTACTTCCCAGAATAAGCTTTTGATGAAAACATTAGAATGTTGAGTTTGTAAACAACCAAGAATTCTCAGCAGTATTGCTCTTTTTTTTTTTTTTGATGTTTTAAATGGAAGTTTATTTTGCTTTTTTTTTTTTTTTTTTTTTTTTTTTTTTTTTTTTTTTTTTTGGTTTGTGTCCTTTTTAAAGTTAGGCTTTTATAGAAACAAGTAGAGTAGGTTGGTTCTTGTGAATAGAGTTCTTGGTAGAATATTGAATTGCAACATGTCATTGTTTTTTAATGATCTAAAAGGTAGAACTCATTCTGCCTTGTCAGATATCTCACAGATTTTTTTCTCCTCTTCTTCTCATCCCCATCTGTCAACTTTTCCCACTTTGAATAGAGTTGTGTTAGAAGTTTTGTGGATATAGATTAGCTTGTCTCTGCAAGGTGTTTAGATGCATGATTAAAATATTTTCTTTTTTTAAAATCAAGTTGTAGAAAAATTTTTTGAATGATTTATCATTTTTTTCCTATTCTTTCCTTCAATAAGAAAATTGATGAAAGATAGCTGGTAATTTTTAATTACCATAATAGAGCAGTAAACACTAAAAAAAAACTTAATATTTGAATGAGGAACATGTGTTATTTCTTCTGTAATTAATTGGCATTAATTTTAAGAACATTCTATAACTTAAGGAAAACCAATCCTAAGAATATTCATTTCTACAATACAGACAAATTCCAATGTAAAACATACCATTGTATGGCGGCTACTGACTCAATAATATCTGATATTAGAAAGTATACTTTTCAGGGCTGGAGTGGTGGCTCAATGGTTTTGTCATTTGCCTGGCTTGTGTGAGGATGCGGGTTCTAAACCCCCAGTTTCACGTACACAACGAAGTGTTGGATCAACGAAAATCACATGAAAAACTAAATAAAATTAATTCTCTGTTTTCTCTCTCATTCTCCTTCTTTGTTAAAAAAAGAAAGACAGAAAGAATGTACACTTTTCAAGGTATTATTTCTTAAAAGCTGTTACTCTCATCATAAAGATGATTTTAAAGCTTCAAAATAATGTAATTATATAGTGCCATTAGATGATAACTATATTTTTCTCATTCAGTTGATACTTATTAATTTTCCAAAAATAATAATAAAGAAAATAAATTCCACTATTTCCTGATTACATATTCTTTTATATTAAGGAAAGTATATGTGTTTAGTAGTAATCTCAAGTTAAGGAATTCTCAGACATAATTTATTAGAACCATAGTTTCAGAAACCATGCAATAATAATGATAATAATACCTTAAAGCAAAATAATTTGACAATTATTTGTTTCTTTTCATAGTACAGGTTTAGATCTGTATTTATGACCTAAATTACTGGATAAATACAAACACTTCCAAAATTCTCCAACATTAATTCTTATCTTGTTACTAAATAATCAAATCTCCAAAAGCTTATAATATAAAAGTATACACCAAGTATAAGTACATAATATTTTCATTTTGAGATTTTCAAAACCAAAACATGGACATTTTAAAATTTATACAAATGAGCAAAGGAAGAGTCTTTAACTTATTATCTACAATTATAGCCACAAAATTATAATATCTGGCAGCATGACATATATCAGAATATTCTGAAGCAGTATCAGGAGAACTCAAAATATGTATACTTTTATACATATTTTATAATCTCTAACTAAGTTCACTGAAAAGTCTTGTGTTTAAATAAGCATGGGGCTGAGGCTGAGGAGGTGACTCCATGGTATAGCGCTTATCTGATATACACAAGACCCCAGGTTCGATCCCCAACACCACATACCCAACTAAGTGTCAGAAAAACAAAAATCAGATGAATAAATAAAATCAACTCTCTCTTTCTCTCTTGCTCTCTCTAAAAAAACAAAAAATACATCCGAATACAGAATTATAATTTCCATGTTTCTTTTTGAAACCTGATCTTATATGTCAAATTTCATCTATGTGCCATCTTAAACAGTTAATCAAAAGTGATAACTAGAGCCTTTTTTTGTTGTTGAAACACTTTTGAGGCTACTAGATATACAAACATATTTTTCTTAACATATACTACAGTCTAATGTGAAAAATTATTAAGTCAAGAATTATTTGAAGGCTATCGTTTCTAAGATTAGTTCATTAAAGCTAATTAACATATTCAGCATTCTACATTGTGTGTATGTATATAATAGAATGATTTGTACCCCATAAATATATACAATTATCAGTGTTCAGTATCAAAATTTAAAAATTTGTATAATTAAAAACAAAGTTTATTAGTCATCGAGTAGTCTAGGAGTACTAAATAGTTTTAAGAAAATAATTACAACTCAAACAATATTTTGTTCTTCCATACTTAGTCATTTTTTGTTATATATCTTTTAAAGAATTCTGAAAAAATTCATTGCTAGAATCTATTTCCTAATTTTCATGCTATAATAGTGTCCCATAGTAGACAAATAATGATCTATAATTTATACCAAGATTATTCTATAACTTGATATTGTGGAACATACTGATTTATAAAGTTTGGAATCATTCTTATTAGAGCTTTTGCTTTTCTAACACATGAGAAATTCAAGGAATCATCAAAAATAATTCTCATAAATTTCAAGTGATTAGTGAAAACATGCCATTTGAGTATTAGAAATATTTGTAAAGACTTGAAAAGTACTTACAGATTTTGGCATCAGTTGCAGTATATCACTATCTGGTAGGCAATAAGTGTTAGCAATTCCATTGACCCCATCGTGAATTCAAAAGAGGAGGGACTTAAGTAACTTGCCCATAGGTCATATAGTCAATATGACTACAGTCTGTTCAAAAACAAACTGAATCTGCTTCAGGCTCAGCAAGACACTTGAGCAAAATGGATTGAGGTGGCTATTCAATAGCTGACTTGCAGCCAACAGTACATTGGTGACTTTGTATGGGTATGAGAGGTGAAGTGAAAAGTAAAATATTCTTTGTTTTGTGATTTGTAGATTTTTATCAAAATAATCAATAAAAATATAGCATATATATATGCTAATTTGTTCCTGATAGTATAAAAGGAAAAGCACAAGACCTGATTAAACTTTGTCAGAAATAATAGCATTTTATAAGTATTTTTTTATTTTTACACCAAATGATCCTTTGTGATTTGACTACCTTCGTTCAATGTAAAATTGTAAGTTATTTGTGGTTATAGAATACCCCAATTCTAACAGGAAATTTGAATCATGAGAGAATGTGAGAGTTGTTTCTTGTAATTATATTGAAAAACTAATGAGAATAAAAAGGAGTAGAAAGAGAAAACTAAACAATCTAGAAGCAGTCCTATCAAAAGAATTTAACATAATCTAATAGTTAATTGCCTGCCATATGAACACCTTGGGAAAACAAATCAACAATATGTACCTGCATATGCACATATGAGAACATACATATCGCACATCATTAAAGTTCAGTGGAATGAATTTTCTGGCCATTCCAATGCGGGAATTTTCCAGCATTTGGTGCTTGTGTGAATAACACACACATTATTTAACGGAATTGACACTGTTTTAATTAGCTTTTCATGCCGTGACCAAAAGATCTAACAAGAACAATTAAAGGAGGAACCGCTTATTTGGCTCACAGTTTCAGAGGTCCATAAATGGCTGACTCCAGTGATCTCCGCCGGAGGTGAGTCAGGACACCATGGTGGAAGGATGTGGAGGAGGAAAGCAGCTCAGGACATGGCAGTCAGGAAGCAGAGAGCACTACGCTCACCAAGGACAAAATATAAACCCTGAAAGCACAACCCCAGTGACTCACCTCCTCCAGCCACTCCCTACCTGCCTGCAGCTACCTCCCAGTTAATCCGCATCAGTGGATTAACACACTGATTAGTATTAGTATTAGTATAAGGCTCTCATAACCCAAACATTTCACCTCTGAAAATTCTTGCATTGTATCACACATGAGCTTTGGGGTCCATCACATATTTAAACCATAACAGACACTGAAATGTACTTAATGTTTATGTAATATTATCCACATTTGGAATAATGCTTAAGCTTAGAGTTTCTATTGTGTGGAATATTAAACTCTTGACAACTATTTTAGTTTTAATTTTCACCCACAACAAAAGCTTTAAGAACTGAATGCATTTCTTCATATTTATTTTCTCAGTAGGAGGAAATATTCATTTATTTTTAAATTTTCTTTTATTGAGAGTTAACCTTACAAACAGCTTAAGAACTATTTTATACTTAATTATTATGATTTTATCATTATATAAATTAATAATAATTTGCGAATATTCATTCCAAATTCACATTTTCCTCTTAAGTGTCTTAAACACTTATCTTATAATTAGTTGGTTCATATACGTAGCCACTGCCAACTTGCAACATTTATTTGGTATATTTCCAAAGTCTTTTCTCTCCTATAAGTCTTTTGTTAATGAAAACTGAGTCATTCAAGTTGCAAAATGTCCAACCATATATGACATCATTTACCTTGACTTTTCATGCCTAATATCTGAATAGGATAGGTTAAGGTTCAATCATTTCAAGGAGGAATGATTCATAGTTTGTGTTATTTCTTTCCTATCACATCATGTCAGGTGGTACACAGTATTATTTTATCTCATTTTGATGTCAATAAGTTATTAATACAATAATGTTATTCATCAAAAGAAAGCCACAGAATCTCAGTAGTCTACAACAATAAGCATTTGTTCTCATAGATCTGTGTGTTGGTTGTGTTTCAGTCAATCTATAAATCAAGAGGATGGTTATATTTCAGGCTCCTATGGCTAGGGGAGCTCTGCTTCAAATGTCTCTCATCCACCTTGTAGCAATAGGCTTGTTCTCAACAGGAGTGAAAAAGGCACAGATGGGTAAGTAAAAACTCATACAATTTCTCAAAGTTCATCCTTAGATATGGCATAGTATTTCCACAGATAGGCCATCAGCCAAATCAAGTTACATGAGCAGGCCAAGTCAAATCTGACCATACAAGAGGGCTGAACCTGCTCCATACTCTTAGTGATGCTAAAATGAATCAGTGGGTCATATGGTGTTAACCCATAGAACATTATTACCCCAGTGTGAATCAGGGATAGTAACACACGCCTGTAATCCCAGCTACTTGGGAGACCAAGGCAGGATGATTACAAGTTCAAAGACATCCTGTACAATTTTCTCAAAATGAAAAATGCTGAGGTTGTGGCTCAGTGGTAAAGTACCCAGTTGGAGCTATTAGAACTACACACACACAAAGAATATTACCCCATGTGTTACCAGAGTCCTTGTGGGCAAAGGCTCAGGCCCTGTGGTCCCAAAAGTCCAGATCCAGTCAACTGCCCCAATATGCCAATCAAAGGGACAAGCAGTGGTGAAGGGCAAAAAAAGAAGCTTTAATCAGTGGGGCCACACCAGGGTGCTCAAAGATCTATCTTCCAGAGATTGAGAGAAACTTTAAGGTTTCATAGAAAAGAGGAATAAAGACAGGGCATGGGGGTGGCATAGTTGTGATGCTTGCATAGTTGCCAAAAAGTTATCCTGGTCAGGTCATGGACTGGTTGATCATCTCAGGTTCTGTGGAGTTCTGGTTCATCATGCCTGAGGAGGTGACTTGGTTCCTATCGTGAGTTGATTGCCCCTTCTTAGGTGAGCACCGTTGCTTCCATCATGGGGTAATTGCTCTCACTTAGGAGGGCAGTATTATCATAGGATGATGTGTGCTGTGAAGCTCACAGTGGCTTGGAGGTATTTTTGACCCTTGTCATAAAGATGCCTGTTAACCTGGCATGTTGAGCCTGGAATTTAACATAATTGCAGACACAGACAAAAAAAAAAGTTTAAAAAGCAAATACAATCAGAGAAGAACAAAATAGTATTAGTTAGGTCAGTGATTGGGTTGTCCTTCACATGGTTTTAATAGCCATAAGTGATTATTATCCAGGAATGTATTTTTAATTTTTCAGAAAGTCACAAAATGATTAATTTCAATTTTGTCATTCTTCATGCCTTTGACAACAGAATTCTTTATAAAAGAACTTTCTTTTTCTGTTCTAAACTGAATTTCTTCCCCCAACCACCACCAAACTGCTAAAATCCACAAGCTGAAGCTTAACCCTTAATGTGATTTTTGTAGTTGGAATCTTTGGGAGGTAATTGGAATTTGATTCATTCATGAGGGTGGTGCCCTTATGATAGAATTAGTGCCCTCATAAGAAGAGACAGAAGAGGGCTCACTCCTCAAGCACACTCTCTCCCTTCTCACACACATGCACCTGAGGGAAAGGTTGAGGGAAAACAGGACAAAGGTGGCAATCTATACAAAGATACCCCTCACCACAAATTGAATTGGTCGGCACCTTGATTTTGTACTTTCAGCCTCCAGAATTGTGAAAACTTGTTTTGTTGCATAAACCACTCATTCTATGGTATTTTGCAATGATAGTCAAGCATACTAATAACATACTCTTCAATTATTTTGTTACTGTAAAATACATATTCATGTAGAAAAAGGAAAATAAATGTTTGACAATTTCCTTTTATTTGTGAGTTTTCAGAAAAACTAGCTGATTTCCTAGTAACATCTAATAGTGAGCAATGGGTTTTTTTAAGATCTCATTAAGTTCACACAGTTTTAAAAATATTTGATATGCACCAAAATATTACCTTCAATTTAAACATGCACACACACACAAATTTCAAAATGTCAATTATTAGATAATAAAAACTATTTAATCCACTTGGTTCGCTTGATATGAATCCCTCAGTATTTGATACTTTTGTTGACTAAATAAGATATGCCTATCTCATCTTATGCATTTCCTACTCAAGAATTAATCATTGGACCTAATTTATCTTCCATCAGTTGCAAGGTAGCTGGTTCAGTTCCTAGCTCCTTGTTCCATTTTGATTTTATTCTCATGCAAGGTGAAAGATATGGGTCTAATTTCAACTTTCTGCAAGTGGCTGTCCAGTTTCTCCAGCACCATTTGTTGAAGAGACTGTCTCTCCTCCATGTAATATTTTGTCCCCCTTTGTCAAAAATCAGATGTGTAAAGATTTGAGAGTTTATTATAGGCTCTTCTATTCTGTTCCATTGGTCTTCTTTCCTATCTTGATACCAGTACCATGCTGTCTTTGTTACTACAGCTCTGTAGTATAGTTTTAAATCTGGTATGGCGAAACCACCTGTTTCATCTTTCTTGTTTAGTGGTGTTTTGGCAATTCTAGGTTTCTTATTGTTCCAAATGAATGTGAGAATTGCTTTTTCTATGTCTGTAAAGAACAACATCTGTATCTTTATAGGGATAGCATTAAATCTATATAGACTTTCTCAACATGTCTCCTAAAGTGAAGGAAGTAAAGTCAAAAATCAGTGAATGGGATGCCATGAAGCTAAAAAGCTTTTGCACTGCCAAGGAAACAATCAAAAGAGTCAAGAGGTTTCCTACAGAAATGGAGAGAATCATGGTCTATGATTCCTCGGACAGGGGCCTCATATCCAGAATCTACAAAATCCTCAAAAACCTCAATTACAAAAACACAAACAACCCAATCAATAAATGGGCCAAAGAGCTAAATAGAAACTTCTCAACAGAGGACATTGATCAAGCCAATGAATACATGAGAAAGTGGTCTAAATCACTAGTAATCAGAGAAATGCAAATGAAAACTACATTAAGATATCATCTCACGCCAGTCAGAATGGCAAAAATGAAGAAAATAAACAATAATAGGTGCTGGAGGGGCTGTGGAGAGATAGGCA
>PVKS010010150.1:0-61251 GCA_004027875.1 Aplodontia rufa
CTGAGGGAGATGTGTTTGCAGATATAAGTCACTACAACCAAAGGTGTTTGTAGAGATGTATTGGGAAGGAGGGGGGAGGGATAACAGTGGGTAACAGGGGGGTCTCTTGGGGGTAAATCTAATTTTCAGAATTTATATATATAATATTATTTCATTAGAAGCTTGTTTGATTGTTCAACAAATAAATTTCTGAATAAAATTTTAAAAAGTGACTGTTACATGGCAGAAGATGCCTTTCTGTTAGTTCTGATTAACTCAGAGGCACTGTATCAAAAACCTCAAGCTAAATTGCTAACCAGTTTTGTTAGGACCCAAAAGTCATACAAATCCCATTTTGAAATCTGGGTGCTCAGCTGGAGATATAGCAAAAAATAAGAAAGGCAAAGTCCTTATCCTCTTGGATCTTGGCAATCACCTGAAGATCCACGGAGCAGCAATTCATTCCCAGATGTTCCTTGGCACATCCTTAACATTGTCATGAATGATCCTTTTAAACCCTCTTAATGGAATTTAGGGTCTGCCATTTGAAATGTGGCATGATCTTGGCTTCCTTATTGCCTATAATCTTGGAACCTGACAAGGTCTGAGTGCTAGTACCAGTCTGTACTACTACTAAAGTCCAATTTGAAATCTGATCACATTTCCTTGTTTATTTTCAGTTAGAAATCAGTGTCCAGCAGTTTGGAATACTTGAGACTTAACTGATAAAACTTACATATGTATTATAGATTTCATTAGAAGCATGTTTGATTATTCAACAAATAAATTTATTAATAAAAAAAGAAGCCCCTCTTGAGAGACAGAATGAGAGCAGGGTTAGGTATGTGTGTTGAGATGACCCAAGTTTGAGTTTTCTTTTTATTTTTCTCTTTTAGGCTATAAATCTAGGCAATACCATTTTAACTTTAAAAGATTTTTTTAGTGCATAATTATATCATGTATGAATACAGTTTACTTAAAAAAGTCAGTTTTTAAAAATCACTAGAATATTTCATTTATGTTAATATTTTCTAGATTCTACTGATTGTCCAGTGTTGAATGAGACAATTCACAGGGTGGATCAGAAGTTAAAGCATTTGCCTGGCATGTCTGAGGACCTGTGTTCAAACCTCAGCACCACATATACCACTCAGTGTCTGAGAAACAAAGACCAGATGAAAAAATAAATAAAATTGATTCTTTTTCTCTCTTTAAAAAAATAAAAAGGTCAGGATTAATTCTGCTTTAAGAAGATTCAAGGCAAACTGGGAAAGCTTTAGGGATAGAGAATTCTGAAGGAGAGTGCTTTCATTCTGGTGCTCTTTAAGATGCCCTTATAAAGGAGCATTTGACCCAGCTCCCTGCCAAAGCTCTCAACTCCTGACATCACATTCTCAATTTAGGCTCACTTTTTAGTCAGTTTCATGGTCATGGGATTTTTCATATCTGTCGTATGGATGATGGGAGGTGTTATCTATGTCCTGACATCTGGTCCTTGAGACAGAGAGGGGGAAAAGCTGATAAGGTTACCATATTTACTAAGGCCACAGGTTTCAGTTGCATGGACCCTGATTTGAGTCCTTTTTCTGACTCTTACCTATTGCATAATCCTCAGAAAGCACTCTGAGCAACAGTCTTCCTCAAACCTACTTCACAGAGCTGTAAGGATGAAATTGGACCAGTCCAAGTAAAGTGCTGGTTTTGATTAAAATTAGTTTTAATTTTTAAAATATTAATAATAAATATGTTGAATGCATTTGTTACTTGCTGAAAAAATTTCTAAGGATTTATTCACAAATTTCTTTTGGAATTTTGAAGAGTTTACATTTAAAAATCTCTATTCTTAGTGCTAAGCACCTCAGATGTAGAAAGTACTATTAGTAGAATTATAGTCAACCATTTCATTTTTACTGGCTTGGATTGGGACTAGGAAGAAGGGCAGGAAGCTGATTATTAAAGGGCTGAGGATTAAGGGACTGAGTTTTATAATAATCTCTATCACCAATTTATTGTGTTACCTTATGCAAGGTATTTCACCACTTGGATTTGTTCAATAAACTTTTAAAATGGGATTCCTCATATTACTGTCAGGGTGTAATTTCACTAGACTTATCAGACAGATGTTCTTTCTTCAAATAAAACAAAGCAAGCAAGCAAACAAGTTCTTAAATGTGTTATTATCTGTTGCCCCTTATGCATATTATTTAGCATGTGTTATTCAGCCATGATTGATGCAAGTTAATGTTTAGAGAACAGGTATGGAAAAAATTCTTTTCCAGTTTCCTCTGATTGGGTTTCCTTATGAATTCCCAGTATCAGAACCTGTCCCAGAATGTCCAGAATGATTTAACTGACATCTTCCCTGCTGAACCTAGACAGTTTATTTTAAACAATGAAGTACAATCATTTCTCAATCTGTTGAACTTAAATTTTTATTGATGTAGTGATAATTTTGCATAGATTTTAGTACTTTGTAAATGATATGTACCAGATAATGTGCTGAGTGTTTTATGTGCTGTAATCCTCAGAATGAACACATGAAGGGAACATTATTACACCCCCCCATTTTATTGGTGCATTAAAGTTGTACATAATAATGTGATTTGCTCTTACATATTCATGCATGCGCACAATATAACAATATAATTTGGCTAATATCCCACCTGAGCATGCCCCTCCCTCCTCCTGTCCTGTGATCCCTTTTTTTTGTGCTGATAATCACAGAGTACATTCCTGGTCCCCATGCCCTGCCTTTCCTACCTTCTGTCTCTCCTCCCCACTCCCCTTCTCTTTCTTCTACTCTACTAGGCTTTCTCTAGTTTGTCTATTGATTTGTTATTTGATAGTTCTTTATTTAATCCTATCCTTGCCTCCTCCATTCCTTCATTTATTCTAGCTTCCACGAATGAGAGAAAATATATGACTTTTGAGTCTGCCTATTTGCTTAGCATGATATTCTCCATTTCCATTAATTTTCCAGCAAATGCCATACATTCTTTCTTATAGCTGAGTCGATCTCCATGGTATATATCCATTCATCTAGTGATAGGAGAATGCCCCCTTTTTAATGATGAGCAAATGCTTGTTTATAAATTCAAACACCTGGGTTGGAGCGATTGCTCAGTGGTTAAGGCGCCTGGCTGGCATGCGCAAGTATGTGGGTTCAAACCCCAGCAATACATACACAACCAAGTGCCAGAGCAACAAAAGCCACATGAAAAACTAAATAATAAAAATTGATTCTCTCTCTCTCTCTCTCTTCTCTCTGTTTCTCTCTCACTGTCCCTCTCTCTTAAAAACAAAAAAGAAAAAACAAAACAAAACAAATTTAAACACCTGGGAAATAGCAAGCTGTATTTCTTATCTTGACCTCTTAGACTGTGGCACTCATTCTTTAACTACTTGGTTTCTGGAGACTCTTGGAGTTAGAAAAGAGAAACAAAGCTATCTCCTACCACAAAAATAAAAAAAAAGAAGTTCAAAAAAACAAAAGGAGGTTTTTATAATAACAGTGTACTCGGCAGTGATGGTTTTTAGCTGGACATACATAATTAATTTTCTCTCAAATCAATTTAACAACTAAATAATGCAGTACTAGCTAATGGGCTCTTGGCTGGCCAAACATTAAGAGATATATTGTCCCATATATTCATCATAAAGAACAAAGATGAACAACTTGCCTAGTTACATAACACTATTGTACAACATAAATAAAAGATTCTCCCGTTTGGCAATTGTTCTGTACTGTTCTAAGTTTTGCTAATTCAGACGTCTTTCTAATCTAACAGATGCCAGCAGTTTAAAAGCAGTTCGAGAATACTTATTTATATCTAGTGTTCAGCTTTGAATAAAATGGGCCAGCAAAAGCAGAGGGAGAGGGGAAAAATGCATAACTTAAAAATGGAATTCATTTCCAGACTTCTAAACACAGATTTCCAATAAACATCCACTTAGAGAACCATTTCATTAAGCTAACTGCAGCCGAAAACAAGTTCCCTGATGTTTCTTTGAGCATTTTATTTTCTAAAATGAATCATTACTTTCTATGTTTTGGCTTGACAATTTTTCCCCTCAATTGTGTAATTTTGCATTTGTCACTCAAATTGCTTGTATTTCTAGAGAATTCTTCCAAGACATTTATGCTTTGGAATGAGACTGTTAATATGGTGGCATGAGTTTGGAGAAGCCCCCAAACCACTAAGGTGCATTGCTTTGTCCTTTAAAAAACTAGAGGGAGTCTTGACTTCCTCATTCCAATTAAGGTTTAGCAGCCCCTTAAGGCTGATTCTGGGTGTAGCTGAAATGAACTTGTAATGAACAAGATGGATAGCTGTGGCCTTAAGAGGAAGCAAGGGAAATGAAAGTCGGGCCTTTTTAAAGTTCTCTTCCATCTGTGACTTGAAAAAGAATCCAGATATTTGCAAACCCATTTTCAATCACCCCACCCCCAAGAGTAAAGATGAACCTTTACTAATGGAGAACTAATGGAATGTGCAGAAAATTGAAGCTAGGTATCAGAGGAATGTTTTCAATATACCAACTGTGTATGCAAATGACAACGAAGAATGACTCCCAGAAGTCCATTCATCCTAATGCAGTTTGGCTTTTGTATCTTTAGTTAAATAGTCAAATGCAAAGAAAACATTCATTCAACAGAAAGGTGGTCATATTTCATGTCTGATAATAAGAAAAGGAGATGCACAGTTAGGAAGGGCATGTTTTATCTTTTTGAGAAACTCTCAGTATAGTTGCTACATATTCACTCTAGCATTCAAAATATCAGATACAATAATGATAATTGTAATAAGAATCCCTAGAGTCATTTTTAACATTTACTGTATGCCTGGCAGGGTGCTAATATAATAAAAGTAAATTTAATCATTTCAATTTCAAGGCAGCCATAAAAATGAGTTTTATTATTAATAACAGTAATAGCTAACATTTTTGGATGGCTTACCTTAAAGCAGACAATATACTAAACATACTGCGTGAATATATCCCATATATTTCACAAGTAGGTACTATAACTATCCCAATTTACAAATAAGAAATCTGAGTAGTTGAGTAATTTGTCCAAGTTTCAAGGCTAGCTCTGATCCCAGTTCAGGCGATCTCACTTCAAAGGTTTTACTTTCAAGCACGTTTCTGTATTGTTACTATTTGTAGATCAGGTGGATATTATGGTTTAAATATGAGGTGTCCTCAAATTTCATGTGTGAGACAATGCAAGAATTTTCAGAGGCAAATGATTAGGTTGAGAGGTGTGAACTAACTAGTGGACTAATCCACTGATGTGGATTAACTGGCTGGCAACTATAGATTGATAGGTGGTAGAGGGAGTAGCTCCCTGGGGTTGTGGCTTTGGGATTTGTATTTTGGGACTTGTGAGCCAGTTCTCTCTCTCCTTCTCGGTGGCCATGTCCTGAGTTACTTCCTCTGCTATGCCCTTCCACAATAATATTCTACCTCATCTTGGGTCCATAGCTGAACAGTCAGCTGGCCATGGACTGAACCTCTGCATCCATGAGCTAAAATAAACTTTTCCTCCTCTAAGGTGGGTATTCTCATCATTGCAACAGACAGCTAATACAACATGGGAGTCAAATCAAAGTTTCTCTGACTTGTAACTCAGGCATGAAATTAATGAAAACAATATAGCAGTGATATGCTAAAGAAAACCAAGGTTGGAAGGCAATGACAACTATCTCAGCTGTCTGACTTCCTAGGGAAATTTCTAAATTATAAGGAAACATAGATATGGGAGGTTTCATCCTTTCTATCTATTCAGTGCCCAGAGTTATAAGACATCATTTTATGAGGATAGAATACATTCTGGTGCTTTTAAAATTCCTTCTGTGCACATGTCTTTCCTCATGATGTGTGTCTTTGCTAAAAACTGAAAGTTATGCTACATTTGCTATGGAAAGAAGACAAAAATGAATATTTTTCATGTGTTTGTTTTGTCACCTTGATCCTTCTTCTTACATATCTTTCTCTTTTATAGCATTAATTAATCAAAATATTGATTATTTTCTGAGTAGCTTTTTATATCAATATTAGAAGGTTACTTTTATTACTGAGGATAAGAGCTATTATTTATTTCATGCCTGTATGACTCTTGCACTTGATTTCTGCTATGTCTAATCCTCATTACAAATCTGCATAGTAAATATCATTATCCCTATTTTAGAAATGAGAGAACTTAGGTTTAGACAGGTTACAGAACTTGTTTAACATGACACAGATGATTGGTTAAAATGGTTAGTAGCTACTGTTTACTGAGTACCTGGTAGTGTTTCAGCTCAGGTCTTATCATTCAAAGTCGGATGTTCATTCTATTCTATCAATGCTGCCTTTTCCCTGTTGGAGTTAAGAAGATGCAATTGCTAAGTCACAGGTTTTTCACAGAGGGAATAGATTCTCAGTTCAAGAGGGCAGTCTCTGTTCATTCTATGTGAAAACCTGTGAAACATTCATGGGTCCCCACAATCTGTTTCCTTTAAAGGTGTTGTCATTGCTATTTTATTTCATGGTAGCTACAGTAAGATAAGCAGCCAGTAGTACGGACCCAGGCAAGTAACTTGCTTTATCTTAGTGAAACAGCATCAATTAATTCATGAAAGGGTAGGAGTTCTGGCACCTACTATTTAAATTGATTGAAGATAGAAGCAAATGTAACAACCACTGAAGAGTAGGTGACATCTGCTTCCAACCGCCTAGTATTCGTGTGTAGATCCCTCCCTGAAAGTTGCAGCACCCCATGGGCAGATCACAAGAATTTGGAGCTACAGGCTTCCATGGCCAGGATACAAATAGTCAATACAGTTCTGGTGACCAAGACTGACCACATTTCCAGGACTAGTGACTTATTATGGATTGGATGTTTGGACCTAACTGGAGTTCATGCATCATTGAATTACTGAGAAAAAGTTGTTTTTCTAGTTGAAGTTGTTAGACTGACAACATAATCCCAATTTGCTGTTCACAATTTTTCCATGTCTTGGAGAGAGCCTGAGAATGGAATCAACAAAGAAGAAAGCAGAGTGGAGAAATGAAATGAGAATTCAAATTTCATCATTTAAAGCATCTGGATCCTGTTGTCCTTAAAGGTGAGGATCCTCAGATTTTTTCCATTATGTAAAATAACACATTTCCTTTTTCCGCTCATAAGTCAGTTTTAGTTGGACTGCAATCATTTGCAACTACAATTATCCTGAGGAATCCAGCAAATCAGCAAAACTACATAGGAAAATAAATCAATCTCTTTTTCATCATCAAGCTGCACCTCATTAATAAGAGGGTCAGAAAGTAAGCCAAAGTCCAGAAAGCACATCTTTGTCCTTGTTTTCTCTATCCACACAGAAATAGGAGATTCAAGTACAAACACTTCCTGACTACCAATGTGTATACACGTGCATGCAGATGTATGAAACATCATACAGAGCTGTGTGTTCATTCAGTTAATGCATGCCGTACATCACCACTCTGTTTAAATCTGATTGGAAGTATATTTCTTTTTAACAACATGAACAAAGAAATTATTTCCAGTTTCATCTTTACAAATTGCTCTCAATTGTGACATTTATCTGTCATCCCAATCAAGTGTAATTTGCCAGAAAGATTGCAGAATGTTTCTGTATTTAAGATATGTACGATTTTTATAAGGACCCCCACCCGATCAGATTTCTCTACAAGGTAGGGATAGGGTCCACTTGGTTCAAACTCATCAAAGCATACTGGCTCACTTGAACCCCATCAACCACAAAATAATAATAATAATAGTAATAATAATAATAATAATAATAATAATATGGCCAATCGCTAAGAAGTTTCACTGGTTTGGTTCACTGAAAATCAATCAAAATGACTTCAAAGTTTGAAGCTGTGTTTGTTTTCAGGCATTTGAACAAAAAGCGTGTGTTGATGTAGGACAAGTTAATCGTTCATTTAGTTACTGAGATAGAGGAGGGCAATACTGTGAGCTCTGTCTCCCTGGTCTAATGGGATGCTGGGCCTCTAACCCAGCACTTGCCAAACCCTGGGCTAAAGATCAGTGCAAATCCATGATGAAGTTTTCACTATGTTGTGTGGAAAAATCAATGTCGGAGAGTGAGGTTTATTTTTTCTCTCCAAAGCAAAGTTTGTTTCATTTAGAGGCTGTCCATTAATTCAAAACATGTCCTACCAATTCTTCGGTTTGGATTTTTTCTTTGAAAAAATGGTTGTGATATCAAATTGTAATCTTAAAAAATGAATTTAATTTAAAAAGCTGAAATCTACCAATTGTATGTTTACTCAATTTTCATGGGTCTGGCAACTAAAAACTGTTCTTGGCATTAATGATAATGTTAATTTTAGACACTCACATTTGTGAATTTCTATCCAAAACAATGTGATATGCTAAATGGTTTGAGTATTAAATCCTCACCTCAGTACTACTGTATATTCTCTCCTTTTCACAGGTGAGGGAACTGAAGACCTTGGAGGTTAAAGTGCTTGTCTTGGATCACACCCTCCTAAAGTGGAAGAACTCAACTTTTTCAAAACAGAAAGTCTTGTTCTTCTAAACTTCACAGTACCTGTCATTCAGAATGTGAGTCTGCTAGATTAGGGAAAATGGTAGTGACATCTTTTTGAACCAATTTGGGAAAACAAGTCTAAGAGTGATAGCTACTAGAGTCCAAAATGAGAAGGAAAAAAGAATTTAGTGGTCTTCTATTTTGGAAGACTTTCAGATATGGCAACGCATACACAGAATCAGAAAGGACTAAAGAAACTGAGAAGTCCTTTTTCCTATAGAAAATCTACTAGGCATTCCAGATAATCTGAATAACAGACTCTCATTGCCATGAACTTTCTTCTTAGACTACAGCTCTGTTTTTGTTGTGGATAAGAACAGTTGTCTCAACACACATTTTCTCTTATTCCTCAGAAAAATTACTTTTGGGTAAATTTCCTCAACTCCAGGAGATCTTGCATCTCTTATTTTTGTTCTCAGTTTATGCCTAATATCCCCAAAAGGCAAGAGACTAACTAACATATCACAGAAAGGATGCTTTCCCCTAACTGTTTGTAAGTGTAGAACAGAATCACTTTAGTTAGGTGGGGTGGTTAGAATGCTTTCACCAAAATCCATATGTTTGACAACTTGATCCTGGTGTGCACTGCTGGGAGATGGAACCTGATAAGAAGAATTTAGATCATGAATGGATCAATGGCCTCATGAATGGATTATTGCTATTGTTGAGGAAGTGGATTCCTTAGAAAAAGCACAAGTTTGAGACCTCTTTTGTTCTTTTGTGTGCCCCACCTGCACCTTCTGCCTCCCAACATGGGAGGATACTACAAAGACCCTTGCTAAATGCTGGCCCCTAGATCTTGGATGTACCAGTTTCCAAAATTCTGAGCCAAATACATGTCTGTTCATTTTAAATTAACCAGTCTGTGGTATTCTGTTTTATCAGCTCAAAATGGACTAAGACAAGAGAACTGAAATAAATGGAGTAGAGGATTAGAAAGAGTCTGATGTGACCCCAGGACCTCTCTTCCTGGTGTTCACCTGCTTCCTTGAGTGCAGGAGGCAACTGACTTGCTTCTGGCCAGTTGATTGTGGCAAGGGTAAAAAGTCGTCCCCTCCATGATTGCGTTACATGGTATTCTAAAACTTGCCATGCTAGAACTTTCTCTCCCAGTTTGGCTTTAAGAAGCAAACTTCCATGTGAGCTGCCTATGGAAAGGACAACAGAGTGAGGAACTGAAGATGGTCTCTGTCAACAACTGGAAAACAATTAACATCCTCATCCTTACAGCCTTTAAGGAGCTGAATTCTGCCAAGAGCTAAAGAACTTAGGATGAGATTTGACTCTTATGAGACGCTGGCCCTGACACCTCGATTATGGTTCTGCAGAAGTCTCAGCTGTGCCTAGACACTGGCCCACAGGAGCTGTCATGCAGTTTAAGCACATGTGGCTTAAAGCTGCTAAGGGGGTGTAATATTGTTCTGCTGTAATAGATATGGAATACCCTAGGTTTGTGACTTGGAGCCTTAAGATGATACTAATGATATTCCCTGAGCAGAACCCAAGGGAGGACCAGAGTCTGAGGAAAACAAGATAAGTTCAGTTTGGATAGGTTGCCTCTGAAGTGGCTAATGATGTCCAAATGGAGAAATATACATAGTTCTGGGACCTGGAAAAGGAAGTGCAGGTGGAAATGGGGACTCAGGAGTCACTAGTTCTTACAAGTTGGGTTTCCTGGAAGCACACTTTCAGAAGGAAATTGATATGTAGGAAGATTACCAGTGGTGTTCTGAGATCAACACTGGTTCAAGAAGAGAACATCACACTATGGGACAGAGGAAGAGAGTGAGCAAAGCAGACTCAGTATAAACTTCCACTGACTCCAAGGGGAGCCTTGAAACTGGTATGGTCCAGAGAAGGGAGCCAGCTGTATGCTGCTCCACTGCCAGATTTTGGATGTAGGCCACCCTGGGAAGATGTGACCTTGGGCAAAGTAGTTCTCTTTACTTGAGAACACTTCATGGAGAGGGATGAGAGCTGAGGATTATTTTACCAGCTGGTAGCAGTTCCTGCAACTAGAGGAAGGCTCATCAATGATAAAGTGGGGGCAGTCATGACATGTCACCTCATTGCCAGTTGAAGCCAAGGGTATGACTCTGAGTCTCCTTAGAAAGTTGGAAGACTCAGAGGTAAAGAGGAGCAAGGATGAGGATGGATCCCTGGGCAAAACTGAGATCACCCTGAACAGGGATGGGAAGGTACTGTTGATGAGCTAAGTAAGTGGGTGTTGTAAGTTTTGTGTAAAGTGAGTAGCACTCTAAATTTTGGTGAATGGAAAGACAAGCCATTAAATACAAAGACTTATGCCATTATACAAATCATATATATGATAGATAAAGCAAAGGTTATTCTTTGACTATACATATGTACGTAATATTATTATTTTTAGATAACAAAGAAGGCTTTATTGAACACTTAACCAGAGTCAGGCATTGTATTAGTTCTGGTAGACAAGAATGTGCCACCAGTCTGGGGAGTGCTACAGGTAGGGAATAGGCTATCTACCATGCCCTGTGGCAAGCACCAGGTTTGGTGCACCACAGGCAGGGAGCCCTCAACCCAAGTTCATCCAGGGCTTTCTCCAATCTCCTGCCTCATCCATCCAGGTCATCCCTCAGGCATGGTGTGGCTACAAGTCTGGGAGACACCATAAGCTTAAATCCCTTTGTCATTCATCACTAGGCAGCCTTAAACAGGTTATTTAACCTCCACCAGCCTCAGCTCCTGTACTTGTAAGAGGGGGAAATAAACATTATTCTGCAGAATTTCTGTAAGGAATGCTTCTGATTCACTAATGCAACACATGCTTATTGAATGCCACAACAAGCCATCCCACATTAGCTTTTCATGAAAGTGAAATCATCACATCTTCTAAACATGAAATATACTGTTCTTCCCAACATGAACATTTTTTTACCATAGCAGAAAGCATTTCATACCAATCACAGAGTCATTAATGAACACAGTAGATGAGTCAAGTGATCCTTTGTAAATGAGCTATAATAAGAAATTGAGCTGACATTTTTCAGAGTTGGGATTTTGATAATTTACTTTCCAACACAGGGAGTAGGAAAATTACACCATTAACATCACAGATAGCTTTTTCCATGGTGAAACTTGTTGACCCTGGTGATTTTAAGTACTACTAGTATTTGAATGATTCTTTTCTGGACCTCATTCCTCATTTGAAGGTAACTTTTTTTCACTATTTTCTTTTTCATATCAAATATGTACACTGTGGTCATGTGGAACATACACAAAGACAGTAGTCTGGGTGGGAAAGAAATTTTAAAATCTTCAGAAGAGATAGGGAGCAGAATGAAACTCTTGTGGAATGATATTAGTGGAAGATATGGCCAAGATTACAGCAGTATTTAAAACCAAAGCACATTGTCATTAATATGCTTCCTCCAATTTCTTTCGAGATCTTTTAAAGGAAAATTGTATCATAAACAGAAAAATCATTTGAGGATGAAAGAGGAGCTAATCAATAAATGCTTATTCACCTGCTTTTTACCCTTGTGTTACTGACAAGTGACTTCTTCAAGTGCTACGCAGATTTTTGCTTCCTTTTGCTCCTACTGAAGACCAAACTTGACATATACTGAATGTTCCTATGTGTCAAAACCTGCTAGAAGTACTTCATGTGAATCCACTCATTTAACTCAACTCAGGAGGTGTGTACTATTAGTCCAAATAGCTGACGATACCAATGTACAGACTAAGTAACTTGCTCAAAGTCTTTCTGTTAGCAAGTTGCAGAGCCAAAATTAAACTGGGTAGTCTGCTTCCGGAGGGTTAGTTCTTAACCACTGCGCAAAACAGCCAGCCTCTCAAAATTGTTAGGTAGTTGTCTTGTCACTTGCTTCTGAACACACAAGTAAAGAGAGCTCAAACTAGTTCAAGTACTCTGCATACCCTTCCCTTAATTTCACCACAGTAAGCAAATGTTCGTTTCCCTAAATAGGCCGCTTAAGGCTCTAGATTCATTATACACCTCTCTCTATTTTCCTCTTATGAAAGTTGCTGCTACCAAGATGAAGTCACTCATAAAATACAGAAAAAGTGAAGCCATGAAATGATGAAGTGCATGGGGAGCTTGTGCTTGTGTATCTGAAATAAGAACTGTTTCAAAGACTTCATAAGAAAAATTCCACAAGAAATTCCATCACATCCTTCACGTCCCTCATGCTTTGCATGACTGATAGTTATGCACATATTTGTGGGACAAGATTTATGATTAGACACTCTTTAAGACCACAGCAATTCAGAAGAAGCACTCTCAAAAGTACACTTGCCCAGCAATAGCACCTCAACCAGTGATGCCAGCTCCTACCTTTTAGCCTGTGAAACCATTGGACCTTTTTTCCCAAGAAGCTATGTGAATGCCTCTCTTTTTACCTATATAAGCACCCACATTTCTTTCACTCTCTTGGTGCCCCTGTGGTTTGCCAAAATTGTGCATCTTGGATTATAATATTTTTTTGCTCACTTCCAAATAAGCTCATTATATTTGGAAAACTCTTTCTCTGTTGTCTTTTTTAGCTTGACACTTTCTTACTCCTGCAGACTTCATTGTGCATCCTAAATACAGTGATCTCTTCTGCTTCTCCCCAGAAGACATTCTGTTTACTTATTCTTGAGTCACAAGTCTTCCTCTTCTGGGTGTTACTTAAAGTTCCATTATTCTAGGGGCTGGAGAGGTGGTTCAATGGGAGAGTGTTTGCCTGTCATGTGCAAGGACCCAGGTTCGATCCCCAGCACCACAAACACAACTAAGTGGAGGAAAAACAAAAACCACATGATAAGATAAAATTAAATCTCTCTTTCTAGTCTATCTCAGTCTCTTAAAAGTGTTTCATTATTCCAGATCTATTTGTCCAACTCTTCCCCATTTCCTACTCTGCAGGATGCTGCACATTTGTGATTAAATACTATTTATATTTGATCCCATACTGAATGCCTGTCTTCTCTTCCACCAGCTGTGGTCCTTGAGAATAGAGACTTTACTTCCTGCATCCTCAGGGCCTTGCCCAGAGTGAGAGCTCAGTCACTGCTTGTTGGGTATTATGGTTTGAACTATATCTCCCACTCGAAATCCACAAGTTGAAGTACTAAGCACCAGTATCCCAGGAAGTGACTCTATTTGGAGATAGGACTTTTAAAGAGATAATTAAGGTAAAATAAATTTTATATAGTCAGAACCAAATCCAATATGGTAAGTGTTCTACAGTAAAAACAGACAAGGGGACATTCATATGAGGACACAGTGAGAAGGCAGCCAACTGCAAGCCAAGGAGAGAGAAGAAACCAACTCTGATGATATTTTAATCTTGAACTTCTAACCTTCAATCTGTGTGAAAATTAATTTCTGCTTTTTTTTTTTTAGAGAGAGAGAGAGATAAAGAGGGAGAAAGGGAATCAATTTTATTTATTTCTTTATCTTGCCTTTGTTTCTCTGACACTTAGTTGTGTATGTGATGTGGGGTTTGAACCCAGGTCCTTGTGCATTACAGGCAAGTGAACCAACCATTGAGACACCATTCCAGCCCCTAATTTGTGCATTGTAAGCTACCTGTTTTGTGGTATGTTGTTATGTCAGCCCTAGAAAAATCACACATTGGTTAATTGACACTTCTATTTCCATTGCTTTGCATGTGTCAAAGTATAACTTCGTCTTAGTACATTCTATCCATTGGGCTCTGTTCTATTTTGGTTGTTGTTTGATATTTTCTTGATTTAAAGTAAAAGACGAGAATATAAATGCAAATACTTCTTATTATTTTTTCCCAGCTTTATTTATTACTTCTAAGAGGCTGATTACAAAGATATAAGCTTCCCTACCAAGGTTCCCACTTTTTACCCTCTGAGTCTGTTCCTGTCCCAAACGTCCATACGATCCTTTTGAATATGTGGCATGGAAGCTGCTGATGAGCAAATGAGAGAATTTCTCCCAGCTGCTTCAGGGTCCATAAATTCAAGAGAGCTTATTATTTTCTTTTCTGATGTATAATGTCGCTCTAGCAAATTATCACTTAATCAGCAGTAATGACTCTCATATTTCTGCTGCACTGCTTGTTAAACTCTCCACCTAGTATAAAGAGAAAGTATTCAGCAATGCAAACACAATGTCAGTTTGGAAATAGAGCTGTGGAGATGGAAGGAATCTCACCCCTTTCTTCTATTGTCGTCCCTACAGACTTTGATGTTCACAGAAGCAAAGCAATAATTGTACTTCCTCTCATGTACTAGGCATGATTTTCCATGGGAAGTAGTCAAACACAGGAAGTGATTCATTTGAATTTGATAATTTTGTAAAAAAATACCCAAATGTCGCATGGCTTGGTGCACTTTGAGTGTTAATGTGCATCAGGGTCTCGGACTCCACATCCTGTGGATCTTCTCTTGTCCTTGTCCTGCACCTCTGTCCTTGCATCCTGCACTCTACTTCCTCCTCCAGTCTTCTTGAAAGCTCCGTTCTGCCTGTGGATGTACTGTTGCCTCTTCCTGTGATCCCTGCTCCACGCTCTTTGCCTGATAGCGTCAGTTTTTAGGATTTATTTGATTGCCAGCTTCCCGAGGAAACATTCCCTCACCTCCCCAGGAGGGTCACATACTAGATCCCAAAATATGGATAACATTTTTCTTCAGAGCACTGGTAACAAGGACCTTAAATATTAAATATTCATGTTCATATTTGATAATTTATTAGCTCTGTCCTGAATGTTGGGAAGGGCAAATATAGTTTATTCTTTTCAGACTCTCAGTCACACACATGTGTCCAAAGCATGCTACAGAACATTTCTGCCTTTTTCCCACTTTGGTAATTTATTTGTCATACCCAGTCACCCTCCTGGAGTGGTATTTTTCCTTTCTGCCCTGGGGTACACTGGTCTCACATCCCTGACCTCACTGTCTGAAGGGCCCTCCAGCCCTTTTCCTTTCAGCCTCTGGCTCAGTCCATTACTTGGTTATATCACAATTTCCTTCAGAATTTGGTGGCAGGTGGTAAAGTGTGGAGCACCTGAGGGCTGGGAGGGCTTCACAACAAGATAGCAGGATACAGAGAAACATTTGTTTCTAGCCTAGCCAGGAAGGCACATCTGAGAGACAAAAAACGCTCTCTCTCTTGGAAATATTGGCCACTTTTTATAATGTAATCCTAGGAAAATGCACATTAAGAGTATCCTTGTTCATTTTTTTTTCCAGTCCATTCCCTACCACAGTGATTTTTCTAAAATACTGTTATGAATCAAAAGTTTGTCTAATATCCTTCAGTGGCCTCCCTGCCCTTTATGATAATGTCGATAATGTCCACAGCAGGACAGTTATAAGGTAGGTCATTTGATGCTTCCAGATAGAAAATGTCCCCATTCTACAGTCCAAGATTCCAGGACTTCCACATCAAATGAATGGGGAGTAGAGAAACTTCATGCAATCGGAGTAGTAATCCACAGGGGGTTTGCAAACCCTGCTACTCACATCTTGCTTCTCTCAAATGAATTAATAAGATTATTCAGGCACTCTTAAAATTGGTGAAAGTTGACACAGATATTTAGGGGATAGTGTCCACAAATTTGAGGGATGGATTTGGATATTGCTGAGGAAGGGAAATGACCAGGTTTCCTGCTAGGCTGAGCTATATTCCCAACTCTCTTTTACTTTTATTGAACATTTCTTCATTTGGGATTAAGAACTCCAACTGGAATTAATTTAAGCATAGACAATTTGTATTGGCTTCAGTTACCAACTCTTGATAAGGGTAGATGCAGAATTGTCCCTAGGGACAACTGACAGAAGAAACACACACAATCATGATTTTAGATATAATTTTCATGTAGTGACATGCAAGGATATTAACTGCACGGTCCTACAAAACACACA
This sequence comes from Aplodontia rufa, assembly GCA_004027875.1. Taxonomy (NCBI): domain Eukaryota; kingdom Metazoa; phylum Chordata; class Mammalia; order Rodentia; family Aplodontiidae; genus Aplodontia; species Aplodontia rufa. Next base: position 16,443 of record PVKS010010150.1, read on the forward strand.
TTCCTGCTAAGAAACACAGCATCATCACTATCCCAGAAAGTGCTTTAATATCATTTTTTAAAACAACATGTGCCCCTGAAAAAATTCATAAGAAAATATTCACAGCAGCTTTAATCATAATAGCTAACATCTGCTATTATAGTTCCTAGAAACATGTCTTTGTTTTTCTTGTTCTACTTCATGTAAATCAGGTTATATGTACTCATTAATGTCTTTCAATCAGCATGGCTTTGAGACTCATGTTGTTATGCTCATTAAAAACGTCTTCCCCTCTGTCCTGAGTGGTATCCCATTCTATGAAGATGGCACAATTACTTATCCATTCTCTTATCAATGGACACCTAGATGTTTCATTTTTAGCTATTGTGATTAAAACTGCTATGTATATTCTTTTAAATGTTTTTAGGATCACATGTTAATTCTTTCAGTGAAATATTTGCTATTAAAATGCAGATGTAATATTTAAATAAATTATTAATGGTATTATTTATCAATCCCTGCCAACATTGTATGACATTCCTGTACCACAACTTTAGCAACACTGGTCTTTTAATATTAGTCATTCAAATCTGTATGCATTTGTATCTCATTTGGTTATAATTTGCATTTTAATGATGTTGAATAATTATTTCTGTGTTTATTTTCCATTTATGTCTTTTTTTATTAAGTAGCTGTCAAAGGTCATATATACATATTCATAATCATATATGTAATTGTAACATGCATACAGTATATTATGTATCTATATATTATATCTATCTATATGTATATTATGTATGCAAAATTTTCTTATATTCCATAGATTGATGCATTATACTGGTTTCTTTAGTGAGCAGAAGTTTGGATTTTGGTAAGTTCTGTGAGCAATATTTTTATTGTGGTCATTGATTTCTGTTTTCTCTTAAAGAAATTTTTGTCTACCCCAAGGGCACAGTGTATTGTTATGTTTTCTTCAAGAAACTTTGGTTTTAACTTCTGTATCTCTTCCATATCCATTTGGAATTCTTTTGGGGGTATGGTGTGAGTAATGATGGAATGTAACTTTCTCTCATGTGGACAGCCAGCTGTCTGGTTCCATTGGTAAGAGATAATTTCCTTTCACTAGAGTATTGCTTTGGTGTCCTTTTCAAAAATTACTTTGCTATATATACATTGATTCATTTTTCAAATTGGTAGTCTGTTTTATTGATCTATTTGTTTAACTTTTCATTCATACTTCATTGACTATAATTGTAGTTTTGTGGTAAATCTTCCTAGATTTTCTCCCTTAAAAGTTGTTTTGACTAATATATACAGGCCTTTCACATGAATTCTAGATTCAGCTTGTGATTTATATAAAGAATACCTTGTCCACATTTTGATTAGGATTTGGATTACATGGGAAGGGGGAAAGTAAGGTTGCCGATGAAATTGAGGCTATTAATTGACTGTTTATTAGTAGATCATTCTGTACTAAGTGAGTCCAAGGTAACCTCAGCAGTCCTTGAATATTTAACAGGGAGGAAGCAGAGTCAGTTAAGTCCATTATGAGACAAAAGAAATGCTCAGTCAGTCATTGTTGGTCTTCAAGAATGGGGAAAATGAGTTAAGGAATGGGGACAGTCTCTAGAAGCTGAAGAAGGCAAGAAGAAATTTTCTTCCCTATTGCCTCCAGAAAATACTACTACTTTGCTGACACCCTAACTTTAGCTGAATGAGCATATTTTGGCTTGGCTTTCATAACTTTAAGATACTGAATTTGTATTGTTTAAGTTGCTAGTTTGTGGTAATTTTCTACAGCTACATTAAAAACCTAAGACATTATCTCCTATCAAGTTGGAAATTGGCCATTATCTCTTGCCATACTCCTTCTCTTGCTACTTTCTGTGATTCCAGAAAAATACGTACATATATATCAAAAGTGCATATATATATGCATATATACACATATACATATATACCAAATATATGTCCCAAAAATCTTGGATATTCTATATTCTATTCATTGTTTTCAACTATTTTTACCTTCATGTTTTAGTTTTGAATTTCATAATTTCTTTACATCCATATTCAGGTGCTCTGATCTTTTGCCTTCTGATATCATTTTTACTGGTGATTTCCAGCTACTTCCTTTGCTGCTTTTTTTCTGGAGATAGAAAGAGAGAGAGACAGGAAGAGAGAGAGAGAGAGAGAGAGAGAGAGGGAATCAAGTTTATTTAGTTTTTCATATCACACTCAGTTGTGTATGTGGTACTGGGGTTCAAACCCTGTTCTTGCACATGGCAGTCAAGTGTGATACTGCTGAGCTACCACTCCAGCCCCTTGCTTTGGTATTTTTTTTTTTTACTACAGTTTTCATTTCTGTTGTGAACTTATTCTTCTGTTCATACTTTCTGTCCCTCTTACCCACCTTGTTTCAACACATTATCACAGTTCTAAAATCTCTGTGGTAACTTCAACATCTGAGTCACCTCTGTGTCTATTTCTGTTGATTATTTCCTCCCTTGATGATAGATTGCATTTTCGTGTTCCTTTGAATGTCTCCTAAGTTTTAACTGAATGTCAGATATTCCGTATAAAGCAGTAGAGATGGAAATAAATAATATTTACATCTAGAAAATGGCATTCTCCTTTTATCACACTGTTAATGTATGAGGAGTGACAGGGAGTACTGAAAAATTCTAGTTGTCGTCTATAGTTCAGCTGGCTCTCAGATTTGCTATAGCTCTAGTTAGACTTTTGCAAAAATCAAACTGATTGAGGGTGGAATCTTTTTTTTTAAGTTTTGTATTTGGGTTCTGAGTATATAGGAAGCGTGCCTGATTTCTCATAACTTGGCAATTGGCTATTAGCAAGATCTATGCACCTTAACACTTGGTATAAATCATTCATTTCTCCTGTCTTTATCCCAGTTGTAGCTAGTTCTTGATATTCAATATTGAGGTTCAAAAATCCTGCGAGTTTTTCTCAGCTCTCTTTTCCTGCCCTTATTTTTTAGCAGGCTTCACAACTCTGCATCCCAGCGTGGTCTTCAGCTCTCCTGCCTTGTCCCCAGTTTGGATTGCCACTCAGATGATCTGTAGGGCTTCTTTTAGCACTCTCGCTCTGCTCTCAGAACTCAGCAGGCACATCGCCTGTGCCTCTGGAGCCACCAGTTTTTATTGATTGTTCTCCCATGCTTCTTTCTCTGACTTGGCATTATTCTCTCAAATCAGCTTTTCCATGAGGCAAGAGATATGGCTCTCAGTGGATTAGGGCTCGCATATCTATAGTTTCATGAACAGAGTAAAAAGTAATCATAACTGGCAGTTTTAGTCGGAAAAAATCCATGGAAATGATAATGATGAAAATGATAACTCAAAATATAATAATTAGTATTTATTGAATATATAATACATGCAAGACATTTTTCTAAGCATCTAATATTCAATGTTTATTAAGGATAGTTACACAATAAGCATAATATAAAATAAAATAGTATACATTCTTAGCTAGTACACCTAAATATACTTTTAATAAGTTCATATATGACTAAATTTCCATATACATATATGATATAGATGAATATATATTTATTTATTTATAGCTAAGCATATATGTGTGTATGTATATAGTACATCATTGATACTTACTATTCATGGATTTTTTAATTTGAGAATTCATAGAACTTTGTGCCATTCATGAACATGCAAAGCAAAAGAGCAAAAGATTTAAGTAATACAATGCACATGTTCTCAGCTGAGAGCAAATAGGGTGACACTGTCTTCTTGTCAGTATATATTATATATGTTATATACACACACACTACATATTTCATTCTCACAATAACTGGATGATATAGATACTGCAATTATCTTCTTGTCTTTTATTTTTCCAAAATAATTGTGACTCTGAGATATTAACTTGTCTAAGATAACACAAGCACGTAATAAAAGGGACTAGCATTCATTGAATATATAATACATGCATTTCAAATGCAGGTTATTTTTTCCAGATCCCACACCGTTAGTGTAATGGTTAATCTGAATTGTCAGCCTTATTAGATTAAGATACACATAAGATTAAGTGTCTTCTAGGTGTGTCAGTGAGGGTGTTTCTAGGAATGATGGGCATGTGGAATAGCAAACTAAAAGCAGAGACCCACCTTAAGTGTGAGCAGCACTGTCCAATAGGTTGGAGGCTTGAATGGAATGAAAGTCAGAAGAACAAGAAAGCAGCAACAGATGCAAGTTGGATTCTTCTTGAATGGATTTTTTATTGCATCTGTGATCTTCTGATGACAGCAGACTCTAGCTCCTACACTCTTCCCAAGCAGATTTTGACCAGTAATTTTGAGGGGACTTTCCAGGTCTGGAAAGACTCTTGGTCTGGACTGGGATAACTGGTTGATTCCCTTGTTCTGAGGGTTTCAGCATCCTGGACTGCATAGCTCCAGCCTGTAGGCAGACATTGTGGGACTATCTAGCTTCTGGGTGTGGAAGCCAATCTGATAAATCTTTCCATATATATGTGTATATCCTGTTGATTCTGTTCCTCTAGAGAACTTATAAGTGTATTAGAGAACTAATACACTTAGCAACTAAATTCACCACATTTCTGGTTAACTTGTCCTGTTTTATGACTGCCTTTGGCCTAAATGATGCAACACTGAACTGGCTTAGTTTGGTACATATGCCTGCCCCTATCCCCATAACAGGATACTAGGCCAACTACCCAGAATGTTGTCTGGTTTCTACAAGAGGAATCGATGGGAAGACTTAAGAGTCTGAGACAGGCATCATAAGCATGGCTGGAAGACTACATTTTGAGGACCTGAGTTGCAAAGATTTTTATGAGAGTTTGATGTTCCCAGGCTAGGAAACTCTGATATATGGAAAGATTAAAAAAAAAAAAGGCAAGAAAGACAGATGAATCTCTTCCAGACACTGAGTTTGCTATTTACAATCTGTGAGGCCCCTCTGAATATTATCTAATCTTTCTTAGATTAAGTGTTTCAACTGTAAAAATGGTCTAATACCTACCTTTGAATAGTACTTGTGAAAATTAATTAAGATAATACAGTAAGGGTTCTTGACGAGATACATATTCCATGATAATTTCCACTATATTGCAAATCTTTATGAGTTAATAGTTAATCATGGGTTTCACTTCAATAGAACTTCCCTAATGTTTGCTTTCAGTTCATCATCCTTTGGAAATCCTATAATTCCTGTACAAGCAATCCAGAAAGAAAATGAGATCTGTACCTGTGCCGCATTGAAAATATAAACTTGATCATCAACTTGACATTTTCCATCAAATGTGGAAGAAATATATCTGCACAGAGCTTCAACAATATGATTTTTTCCTCTATTGTATCCTAATAGTCCTCATTCATTTTAGCATGTTCCTTTATTGTTATTTCTTCAAATATTTTAATTGTGGTAACATACAGATGATATAAAATTTGCCATTGTAGCATTTTTCCAGCACATGTACTTATTTTTATTGTGGTATATATATATATATATATATATATATATATATATATATATATAACAAAATTTGCCACTTTGATCATTTTTAGGTATATAGTTAAGTTGTGCCTCAACTGAAACTCTGTACCTATTGAGCAATTAATTTCTTATTTCCCCCACTCCCTGGAATTATTCCTATGATTTCTGAGAGTATCATTAGAAATTCTATCTTGAAAGAATATATAAGTATATATATGTGTGTGTGTGTGTGTATATATATATATATATATATGTATATATATATATAAAAAATGTGGTTATATAGTAATATGTATGCATGTGTATGTGTGTATATATTATGTATATATAACACGATTATATATATTACACATACAATATGGTATATATTACGCATATAAAATATGATATGTATTACATATATAATATGGCATATATTACATATATAAATATGATATGCATTACATATATACATATAAAATATGATATATATTACATGTGTACATACATATATATATATATATATAAAATATGGTACCTAGGTTTGCAGATAAGGTAGCACAATAACACATTACAGTAAAAAAAATTAATACCAATACAAAATAGACATTTATTGAGTGCTTACTTTCTGCTAGGAATTATGCTAAGCACTTTTCAGGCACTATCAAAATTAATCCCCTCAATAAACCTAGGAAGATGATTTTTGAATTTGAATAATAAGAAAATCAAAGCACAGAGAGCTTAAATAGTTTTTTCCAAGACTGCCCAGATGACTTTAGGCAGATCTGGCACTTGAACCCAAGCCATCTAAGTCCCACTTGAGAACATCACCTGTAATCCTTGTTATCAATGCAGATTTTTGTTGTGATGGTGTTAGACAATCTGCATTTTTGTAAGAAAAATGGATGGTGTTTCTTAAACTTTAGCATGCATGAGAGTCAATGAGAGGGCTTATTAAAACACAGATTCCTGTCCATCACCCCAGAGATGTTGATTTGGGAAGTTTGGACTGGGACCTGAGATTCAGCATAGATAACAAGCTCCCTGGTGATGCCAGTGTTTCTGGCCCCATTTTGAATAACAAGCCTCTAGACATTTCTGATTCAGGTGGTGGGGATCACTCTGAAAAGCAGAACATCGTTGCATACTCTTATTGCCTGCATAATTAATTGTTAGCTGAGAGTTATCTACAGAGGAAAGGAGCTTCAGGTTTGGTAAAAGATCAGATAAGTTTAGACAGGAAGGAAAAGATTGGAAAGTATTCAGTGTCCGGTAGGCAATCATGGACACCTGAGAGAGGGAAAGACCAATACAGATTGGCTTAGGACTTCTCTAGACTGTCTGGACAGAGCATGTCCTAGCTCAAGGTTTGGGTGATTTAACATGGGAAGTGAGTACAGTGTTCCTCAGTACCTGAGGGGAATTGATTTTAGGACTCCCCATGGGTATAAAATTAAGCAGATGTTCAAGTACTTTATATAACATGATGAGTAATTTGCATATAATCTATGCCTATCTTCTTGTGTACATTAAATCATTTCTAGACTACTTGTAATACCTAATATAATGTAAATGGTATGTAAATATTTATTGTATTGTATTGTTTAGGGAAAAGTGACAAGGAAAAAATCTGTACCTTTTCAGTAGAGACGTGTTTTCTTCACTCAAACATATTCAACCAGCAGTTGGTTGAATCCACAGATGCATAACCCACAGACACAGAGGGTCAAGTGTACCATGAACTCAGTGGCAAACTGAAAGGATAGGACAGATGGTCAAACACATTGCGGGTATCAAATGAGGTGCAATGTCTGTGATTAAAACTAGAGCTTACGTACGTAGGAAAACCAGAAAAGACTCCCCAAATTCTGGCAAGAGTGTGCAGGGTTCAAAGAACAAAAGGCTATGAAGAGTATTGCCCCCAAATACAGATACTGGCTGTATTAATGGGGTGAGTGCAAACATGTTTGTCCATCTCTAATGAGATGAGGAGAATAGCCTCCTCTTTAGGTGAGATGATGCAGGCTACCAGGCTGGGGCCTTTTTTGAAAATGAGTGTAATTCCTGTGAATGATTTTAGCTGAAAATTATTAGACAGGAGAGAGCCAGACCTTTCAGCGTTCCTAACCCATGAGTTGCAACCACACTGGGAAGAGCTTGGTGGAATACTCCAACAGCAGCCTGGGACCTTTTCCTGCTTAAAAACTGCTTAGCCAATGGGGTTTGCCACAATGCTGTTATGTGTTCTATACATGCAAAATAACTTGACTTGTTAGCTTAAAGATATTAGGAAAATAATTCACTATGCCTAGTGATGTTATTATCCATATAATCCCATCTTGGAATTATATGGCGTTCCAGTGCTCTCTGCTGCCCATCTAATGGAGACTCATTTATAGTCTTCAAGAACAGATACTATTGAATGGCTCAAATAGTCTTGATTTTTTCCTTACAATCCTTTTGATGTACACCTATGTGGAAGAAGAATTACCTATGGGTAACCATGCCATCTCTTCTTCATCACTTAAGATTTTCTCATTTCATAAACAAGTATTTTGTAAATGTTTTTGTAGTTAAGAAGGCACTGTGTATTTATTATAGGAACTGAATGGAACATGAAAGTGAGTACTTACTAAATGCTTACCATGTACTTCTGCGAGGCACTGCAGATGTACTGGTGAACAATCAGTCTCAGAATCTCCCATGAGGGACCCCCACTAACCGTTTTGTTTTGTTTGTTTTATTTTGGTGGGCTTTATCACGATCATGCTCTTGTATACTGTTTTTTATCCTGGTTTTAAACTAGCTGTGTTTCATGAAAAATAGCTAGTGTCATTACCTAACTGATTTGGGCTGCACAGTATTTGCATGCCAACTCAGAAATATGAAACCCTCTCTCTCTGCTCCTTTTACTAACCATTGTCTGGCCACATCTTGTCTAGGCCGTCTAAGTCTCTCAGTATCCTCACACCACTCTTGCATCACATGGTCCACAACTTCAAGTCCTTTCTCATCAATATTCTTAACCTCTTGTCCTCACGTCAAGGATTTGATTGTAAGTAGGTCAGTCCTGTGGCTTCTTTCCTTGCTAGTCCATGTTCTTGTACTAACCCTGATTCTCTCTAAAGCTAATGGCTTGGTTCACATGCCTGCTTTTAGAATGAATTCAGAAATCCTTAATCCTAACAATCATTGGTGCAGAATAAGCTCTCTACAAGTACGTTTAATGTACTGCAGGCTATAAAATACTCTTCAAGTCAGAGATATTAAACAGCAGTCCTTCAAGCAAAAAATTGCCCATTGCAAACCCAATTCTTGAACCCACATAGTTCATGCTGATGGTCTGTATTTGAGAATATATTTCTTCTTAGATTACTGAAATCCAAAAGAGTAATCATTTCTTTATGGAAAGAACACAAAACTGATACAACATTGCCTTTTTCAAACTCTATCTTATAAAGGCAAAATCATTGAAAACGTTGAGATCTATAAGAAAAGAAAATTCAGGGTCTGAATTTCAGCTAACCATCCTCAGTGAAGTCACATGCATGTTGAAATTGACCACACATGATGAGGGGAGAGAAATGTGGAAATGGAGCTGTTTAGGCATGACATTCTCCAGTGTCATTCACCTCACTGTTCACTGAAGCCAATAACGACAGATTTCAGATCATACCTCTTTTCTAGGAAGACTCATAGGATTCCTTTAGTTTTCCAAAACAGAAACCTGAGCTTATGCAGGAAAGTGGAGCCAAGAAACTGCCTTCTCTGCTGGCTGAAATATAGCATTTTTTCCTTTAAAATAACATTGAAGGAAGGTGAACCTTTAAATCTATAGATTTGTAGCTTAACACTATAATTTATTTTTCCTGGCAACAATTGCAATTTTCCTAAACTTATTTAGAAAAGGTGAGTTGGGGGGAATTCCTTTATTTGAAATAGACAAAATTCTAGACAGAAAAAAATGAGGATTTTAATTTTCACTATTAAAAAAGGAAAATAGACTATGGAAATGTAACTACATTCCATTGTCCAAACCTCTGAGAATTTTGGAAGATAATTATAGAGCAGCATTATATAATAAAATTATGCAGAATCGAGTGGCAGACTCAGACTGCCCCAATACTACTGAATTAAAAGGCTTATCAACTAATAGTAATGGATAGATAAAAAAAAAAGTTTTAAAAGAAGGATGGGAGAAAAGACATCACATGCTTATTGACTAATAAGAGCTAATGATTGGGAAGGAAACATACTAATCTTCATCAGCTTCATCTCTTTGTAGACATTATGCAAAAACAGAAAGGGGGATTATAAGCTTCTTAATTCTTCAACAAGTCACAAAGGAGTGGCTTTGTAATTTGTTGAAAAATGAGGCTCACGTTATATTTTTATGAAATGTGGTGATGTATATTAATGTGTGGGAAACATGCTGATGGTAATAGGAAGGAAAAAGAACTCCTAATTCTGAACAAGCAGCAGCACAACACTTTTTGTGCTTATATAGCTGAAAAACCACATGATAACCTGAAATAATAGGCTGGCATCAAAAATTGTCACTGTGGTTGCTGAGACATTTCCTTCTTAAATTTGGTTGTTGGCATCTGATTATTGCTGCAATGGCTTTGTCTCCCTGAGAGTTAAGATGGGAAGAGAATGGCACAGTGCAGGCAAACTTTCCTGATTTCGTAAAGAATAGCCAAGAACAATTTCAGAATAGTGATAGTTCTGACTCTCAGATTCTCTTCCCATATTAGCACAGACCTTGTTTCTCGTTCTATTGTAAAATTTTTAGAATTACAATTATAAATTGATTTTTTTTAAAGAGAGAGGAACAGTGAGAGATAAAGAGAGAGGAAGAGAAGAGAAAGACAGAACCCATTTTTAAATTTAGTTTTCCATGTGGCCTTCACTTCTTGGACACCTCATGGTGTATGTGGTGCTGGGGTTCGAATCCACATACTCATGCATGCCAGGCAAGCATCGCAACCACCGAGCCACCACTCCAGCCCCATAAATAAATTTTAATTATAAAAGAAAATACATTTATTGTGTAAAACTTGAAAAAAATACATCTAAGCAAAGAAGTCATCTTTGACTTTGTTTTGTTGACCACATCTCTTTATCCCACCTCCTCTTTTCTAACACATATAAAGGAGTGGAGAAGAGGGAAGGAAATAGGAATGGAAATACAGGGATTTCATATTTTAATTTATGCTGTAAATTAAGTACTTCAACATTTCATGAAGGTTTTGTGAAAATATCATTATTAATAGTTAATATTTTATTGTAAATTACCAAACTATTTGTCTACTCTTGGAAATACTTAACCAGGTATACTGGCCATGCATGTCTTCATGGACATCTTGTGACTAGCTGCCCATCAAGAGTTGGCGTCCCTCAAATTCTAGCTTCATAACCTCTTCTTCTTTATTATATTTTCTTCTTCATTGATACCCTTTTTCCCATTTTTAAGCCTCTTCTGTATGCTGGACACTCTCTATATCCTCTGACCTCATTCCTGAGTCTAATCTCTATATTCCTCTGCCTTTCTTAAATATATGCCTAGGTTTCCATGAGTAACATAAACTGGAAAAAAAATCCCACAAACTTGTCCCCTATGCAATGCATTCAATCTGAGAATTTTCACATGGTTACCCAAATCAGGACCTTAAAAATCATCTCAGATTCTTCTCCCTTATTGAATTACTGCTTGTCATAGACTAATCACCCTTGAGCCACACACATCTTATCCATCTTATACTATACATAACCAGAAAGGTTGTACATGCAGGGCGATCTGCTCAGAAGTGATTGTGAGCATGGTACAGGTCCAGGATAATGTGTCTAACACAGTTTTTTAAACAAACTCTTCCACTGGATGCAGGTCAGAAGAACAGTAGTAATGATAGATATTCCTTAAATATTATCTGTGTGCTAATTTCTCTATTAATAATAATAATGAAGTATTTTATATGTAGTATGTGTAGCTATATAGACAAATGGTTCACAATATTTTGTGAATACTCTGTTTGATGTGGAAGACTCAGAGACATCTACTGTATTCTGTAATCTCAGGAAGTACAGATGCAAGTAGAGACACGTGTAGTTTATGTGTGAATGAAAACACAAGGGAAGGGCCTCGATTGTCGTGTTGAAAAGTGTGGCCTTTATTTGTAGAGAATAGGGAGCCATTAACAGGTGTCAGCCTCACATTAGCTGAGGCCAGTGTAATCAAGACATGTTAGTGACAGTTTTTTACCAAAAGGATTGTGGAGTAAAATGTAGGATGGCTCAGAGACAGTAGGTGCATCAGAACCTTATGTGCTGCATCAGATCTTGACTTTTCTTCGAATTCACACCTATTTCAGGGACCCACTTTACATGTGTCAAATGATAGGTCTGAGTCTGGGGCCCATGCACTCCACTTCTTGCTTTGCTCAGGGACTTCTCTGCTACAGGCACAGGTATGTCTAACTGGCACTTACTGCAAGCCAATCCTGACCGTGCAACCCAGAATTGGAGGATGCTAGCACCCCACAGAGCAACTGTTGCCTAATAAAGGACAGAAGTCCATAGACGAATGCTTTTTCTTTGAGTCCTTTAGGAGATGGTGTAGGGTGGAATTTAGTAAGACTTCTCAGCTGACATTGTGGGCTGAGCAGCCAGTTTTCTCCTGGAGTGGTGGTAAATTTGATAACATATGCTTGAATTAGCTCTCTGTCTTCCTGTCCCTCATACCTGTTCTTAATCAACTACTCATGCATGACTTTTAGGATAAGGTCAGCTTTGGGAGAGCCCAGGTAGGCAATAAATGTATTTGACTTCCCCTATGGAGGTTTTCTCATCACACTTCTACCTTGGAGTGGTGGTCCATCATTAGTTCTTTTTTAAAAAAAAAAATTGTATAACTATATATTTATGACTGTTTTCTCCTATGAAATGAAGGTCATGTCTTTTGATTTATTATTGTATGCTCAGAGTTCAATAAAATTGTCTGAATAACAAAGCAATGAATGTGATTTGTTTCTACAAATGCATGCTTTTGATGTTCTGGCTCAGAACCCACATTTTTTTGTGGGGGGGTGGTTGGGTATTAGAAAGATCTAATTTTATTTTTCTCAGTGTTCTCTGATTTTCTCATCATAGAATGGTAGAAAAATATTTGGCATTAATGAGCAGAAAACAGACTTTTGTTAATCCCATTTGCCAGATTTATTATTTTCTAATCTAATTTCTTCACTCCAAGTGTTTCTTTTTAAATAAAATCCCCTTTTCCTGGTTCAAGATTCTTGCATCTGCAGATGAACTGTCCTGTTTCATTGTGTCCCAAATTAAAACCACAGATTTTGTGACCTCCCTTGTCCTCTTTCAGAGACTTCTTTGAGCATTAGCTGAGACCAGTATAAGGGGGGTGGGGGAGGCAAAGCTGTACTGCCTTTGTGGTTTTTTTTTTTTTTTTTGCACTGACACACACAGTCCTACTGAAGAAGAATATTAGCTATATTTTACAACTGAAGGAAATGAGTCTCAGAGAGATTAAATGAACTACTCAGGTTCACACAGCTAATAAGTGGTCTCATTCCAAAGTTTGTGCTGTTAACTATTATTATTTAAAAGGTGTTTGAATCTGCTACATTTCACTTCTTTCCATGAACTGTGGGTTTTCCTTGCCCTGTGTGGTCGTCATTGATCTTTGAGGGTAGCGGAGAAGTATCTTAACCAGGGCCCTTGGCCTTGTCATTCATTCTTTTTCTTACTGTTCAGTTAACTGCAGGGCCCCCAAGTAGTGGAACTGAAACTGCTTTGGACTTCAGAGGAGCAAGCCCAGCAAATGAACCTATCCCAAATTCTCACAGCTAACCCAGGGTGGTGCTTTTTCATGTTAATAACCACCCCCCTCTGTAAAAATTAGAAGTAGAAAGATATCTTTACTTTACTTTGTACTGAAATACAAGTTTATTTAAAACTGGTCTCAGGATTTTAGGAGACTTTTTCTACTGGGCATTGCAAAAATTCAAACTGTAGCTTGTTGGCATTGAATCTAAATCTAGGGAAATAAATCATGGCGGAAAGCTCATTATTTCTTAATTACAGGACATATTAGTATCTAGCTTTAAAAATTCTGCAGAGGGTGGAAGGAGCATTTTGGTTTAGAACAAAGTTTTCTCTTAACCTTTTCGCTACAATGACATCATTATCATTAGTTTAAAATTTAAAAAATTGAGACAAAAAGAAAAATGTACTGGAATGAAAAGATATGCTTTGAATACTTTGGAGATGAACCAGAGGAGAAAAATATTTTTTAATATAAAATTTCTCATATCTGGATTAAATCCTAAAGAGGACTAAACTACAGCACTGATTTTATTCTAGGTGCCACTGTGGGTAGGCAAAATTTGTTTAGCATGCAAAGGAAAATTAGGGTAAAGTTAGATCTGATCTGAATTGGACTTCAGTAAGTTACATCCATCCCTAAATTTTATGATTAGATAGTAAATTTTACATATTTGAGTAACATATTTAAAATATTATCTAAATTCATTTGAGACTTTCCCTGTTATATAGAAACTTAATATATTATGAGTCAAGACTATGGAATAGTTTAAATGAAAACTTCCTTTAGAAAGTGTTTGAACCCTTGTGTCCAAGAGTGGCAGAGCCATTGTTCCACTCCCAGGAAATGAGGTCTTGGGACAGCCTTTCCTTCTGTCATTCACCACAAATGTGTCACTGTATCTTTTCCCCTTCAATACAGGCCAACGTGTCAACCTTGTGTTTTGCTGATGTTTATGGAGCACCTGCCAGCTGCTGGCACTGTGCCAAACACTGGTGATAGACCAATGCATTGGGCAGAAGAGGACCAGGATCTCATAGAGCTGTCAGTGTGCAGTGGAGAGGCCTGAGCAAGCAAATTAGGGATGAAATGAAATGTTACCAAAAGTGTTGAAGGAAAAGGTGCTGAGGAAGTAGATATAACAAAGGGAATTAGCGTAAGGACCTATGTGACTCTGTGAAAGGCATGATGTCCTTTTAAAATCATAAGAAAATGAAGCATTTAAGAAATACTACTACTACTATAAAGAGCAATGACAATTAGAATTTGATATTATTGACAAGACATTAAAACAACTTCTTAAACTCAAAGTCCATATTGGTAAGCAAAGTAAGTCAATCTGAAAAAAACCCTATATGGTATGATTTCAACTATCTGACATTCTGGAAATGCAAATCCGTGGAGGTGGTGAAAAGATCAGTGGTTTCCAGGGGTTGGGCAGGGAGAGAGAGGAAGGGATGGATAAGCAGAGCATAGAGGATATTTAGGACATAAACTATTCTATGCTGTACTATAATGTGGATTATAGTACATGATGGATACATATCATGTATTTGTCCAAACCCCCAAAAAAGCATGACATCAAGGGAGAAAACTAGTGCAGACTGTTGACTTCAGTTAATAATGATGTATCAATATTGGCTCATCAATTGTGACTGAGGTATCATGCTAATTAATGTAATAAGTTACTAATAGGGGAATTGAATGGGTATAGATAGGTAAGAAGATATAAAGCAACTCTAATTTCCACTCGATTCTGTAAACCTAAAAAAGTGTTTCAAAGAGGGGACAACTTGTATTAATTAAAAGAAAGTTCTATGGAAATGGCACTAAATTTAGTACAGTTTTTCAGAGAAGGAAATAAAGGCTGTTTAAATTATCAAAACCAATAATTTGAATTTAAAACTGTCTGATTAAACCCCTATTCTTTTATTTTTTCAAGAGAGGGAGGGAGTGCGGGAGAGGGAGGGAGAAAGGAAATTAGTTTTATTTATTTTTTCATCTGGCCTTTGTTTCTCCAACACTTAGTTGTGTATGTGGTGCTGGGGTTTGAACTTGGGTCCTTGTGCGTGCCAAGCAAGTGCTCCAACCACTGAGCTGCTGCTCCAGCCCCTTAGCCCTTATTCCTAAGCTCAGGAAGACCATAAACACCCTCATTGTTTCTCACTCCCATTTCTACCTGTTCTCTCACCTCCTCTAGTTAGTTACTACTGATCTCATTATTCTTCTGGGAAACTGGGATTAGAATCTCAGAAATACACTGGTACACATCCTTTCTCTCTTACTGCTAAAATTGTAACCATTCATCACATCCCATGGATTCTCTTTCCATAAGACTTCTTGGTTCCATCTTTTCTTTCCTCCTTTTCTGGCCTCTATTACTGCCTGGATCCACACAATCTTTATTTTTTTCCATTTCATATTCCTCTTAGGTAATTCCCCTCATTCAGGGTTGATGGTTCCTCTTCTCTTTTCCATTTTCCCCGGCACATTCACAGCCCAGTTGTATTAGGGCGTTGGGGTAGGTTGCAGGAAAATCAAAGAAAGTGTTCTGAGCCAGTGTGAAAGACATATGATTTATTGGGGAAAGAAGTGATCAGTGACTGCTCCAAGAGGAGTTCAGTAATGACAGTCTGAACAGGTAGCACCTCTGTCCCTCATGGTGCTTTGTCAAACAGTGCCTCCTTTCCTTCATGACACTTTGTTCAGTGGTAGCCAGATGAGTGACATGTAATATTTCCATAGTGCAATCAGTTCTGCACCTGTGCCCACCCTGAGAGGGGTTTATATGTCAGGTTGCAGAAGCAGCGGCATCATCAGCTTTAGCTTGCTTGCATGACCAGGCCCCATGGCGCAACTGTCTTGGAGTTCAAGCAGAAAGAGGCTTTCTACAAATAACACTAACCTTGCTGGTTCCCAGTGTGCATAAGAGAAAGCCACTGTACTTCAAGATAACATGTTTACATGTCTAGTCCAGGATTGCTCCCTCCCATTGTTCCCTAACCTTGGCTAGTTTTGTGGCGGTGGGGAACAGAAAGGAAGCATTTAGGAATATTCATGGTCCCCTTAACAATTTTTCTAATATTTACTCAGCACCATTGTAGGATATTTACAGTCAATGAATTGCAAATATTTTTATGAGGATGATGATGATATTGAGGAAGATAGTATAACTCACCATATCTTCCTTGAACCCTAACTGTTAAAATATCAAAGCAAAATTTAAATGTTGGTCTTTTCCCTTTTTTTTTTAAAGAGAGAAAGACAGCAAGAAAGAGAGAGAAAATCAATTTTATTTTTCAAGTGATTTTCATTGCTCCAACACTTCACTGTGTATGTGGTGCTGGAGTTTGAACCTGCGTCCTTGCACATGTGATGTGAGCACCATCAGCGCTGAGCCACCACTCAGCGGTTCCTTTTTTAGGTATACATGATGTAAGCATATACAATGACATAATGAAAAAATAATGGAGTTTATCTTGTTCTAATTCAGTTCTGCTTTTCCCCCCTTTCCCTTTTTCCCTCCTACCCACATTCACTTTTGGTATACATGATAATAGAATATACATTGACATAATTATAAAAGCTTGGAGTACACCTTAGGAATGGAGGAAGGATGAATGAGATGGGGAGAATTTGTGGAATGAATCAAACTGAACTTTCCTTGCTCTTATACGAATATGATATACTGAATCCCATCAACATTTACATCAACAAGTAACCAAATTAAAAGAATAGTAAATGACAAAAGATCAGTAGAATACACGGAAGAGAATGGAGGAGGGGAAATACTGGGGGTAATTAGAATAAGTTATACTGCATGCTTTTATAAAAATGTCAAAGTTTATCCTGTTGTCAAGTATATCTAAAAAGAACAGAGGATAGGAGGAAGGAAGGGAAAGAGGAAATACTGGAAACTCATTAAGACTCACACAGTCTTAATGACTGTGGTGAACTTCACTCTGGATATTTGTGCTCTCTCTTCTGATATGAGATGGGAAGGTTTTCCTAGACCCAGCATTCCATTCATTTTCTTAACCCTGCCGACAGTGACTCTAGCCTGTATTAAAGCTTCTTCATCTGATTCTGTTTCCTGCTGGCAGGCTTACTGATAAAAAGCATTTTTGGTGTGTATTTGCTAAACTAATTTAGGACAGAAAGGTGTTTCTATTTCTTTTGTTGTTTTTATTGTTGTATTTGTTCAATTAAGCATAAAATAAGCAAAAACAAAATAAGTTGAAATGCCTTTCAGTTCTTACTCTGAATTCTTACTTTGTATTTTGTTTGGACTATTCTTAATTCATTTTCAAGAAAGTGTAATTTTCTTATACATGTACCATTATTTATAATTGTTATATTTATATGATTTCATAAAAAGGTCTCTTAACCACTCTTCTTTTTCTGAAGAGTTATAGCTCAAATAGAATAATGAAAACAAATGGGAAATAGGATTTAAATATATAAATATTTGTTATATAGCTATTTATCAGGAACACATATAGGTACTAAAACATTCCTCTAAAAAAATTTCCAAATCCACTGTGAAAACCCCAATAGTAGATTCTCAACCTCCAGAACTGTGAGAAAAATTTCTTCTTTTTTTTTCCTGTAAATTAAAAAAAATTCAAATCTCTGTGTTAGCTCAGAAATACATTTAGAGTGGAGCTTAGTAGACATTTTATTTTTCTGGTGTTTTTCACTGGACTTGCCAGATTGGGGCTTAACCTCCTTCCATCAAGTGGTTCTGTTGTTCTTTTCTATTATTTAAACTGGGCGTAGTTCATCTTGTTGGTCACATTTTTCACTCATAGGTACAGCTATTACTGTTAAATTGATTAACTTGGTCAAAGCTTTTACTTTGATCATTTTAAGAAAATTTCTGCGTGAAAATTGAAGCCTGCTATTCGTGTTATGGATGATTACTTCTGTCACCTTGCAGCACTGCCAGGTAACTTTGGATGAGCCCTTTAACCGCCCTGAATTTCAGCGTTCTTTTCTGGAAGATGGGGCAGATAAACCAACCTGCATCCAAATCACCTTGTAAAGCATGTTGCAAATAGAGAGAAGAGCCACCGGAGTCTATATTTAGGAAGATACATTTGACGGTGTTACTAATATCTTAAAAAGCAAAATACTCTGAAAAACATTTCAGCTTGTCTCAACTAGAAACTCTGACCTTGGAAAATAAACAACTACGGAAAGTTCTTTGTGGCTTATATTTAAATACATTTTCTGCCTCAATGATCATTACACACATATTTTATTCTAACATATGTTATACAATTAATTCTAATTATAGATATATGTGTGTGTACATATACTCATGCTTATGTATATATTCTTCATTGTGTGTGTGTGTGTGTGTGTGTGTGTTCTTCATCTTTGGTATCCTTTTTCCTTTTCCTTACCTTGGTAACAAATAACATTTTCTGTAAAATGAATAATGGGCAAAATTGAACATTTTTCTTTCACGTCTATGATCCTCAAGAGGAAAACTCTGGAAATATATTCCTGTTGGTGTTACTTTCCTTTAGACATTTAAGAACCACAGAACCATTATGGGGAACTTTTTCTTAAAGCAATAGGCTTTCTTTTGAATATTTCTTTCCTGCCTGAAAAATGTTTCCTCCTGGATTTTCTCAGTTAGTACTTTGGTATTTATGGCCTAAGTGTTTCAGTAATATAAGAAAACAATGTTCACTGGTAAAACTGAGAGAAAATAAGAGGAATTTGTGGTTTTAAGTTTAGTAAACACATTAAGCTGTATTGAGATTAACCTCTGCAGCTTAGAGCCGAAGTGGGAAATAAAAAGAAATGGAAAATGGGGTAAAATACATTACAGACGGACGAAGGACCCTTGGATTCATGTCTTATCAAAGTACAGATTATCTGCAGCAGATTTGGGGCCCTGAACTCCTTTCATTTCTCCATTCTTTACAGTCTCAAATTGAAATTCTCTCTTCTTTCAAACAGATAGTGTGTGATAAGAAAGTAATAATAGGCAACTCTGTTACGCAGAAAGGCTCACTGCTCTAACAATCGCAACAACACTCCGAATGTAACATTCACCTTTCTCTCTCACCATGAAATGATCATTCCTTGAGGGTGGTGGGAGTGGGGGTCTGTTCCACTCTCTTCACTCTCCACCCTGCTCTGGGTCCTTGGGGCTGTCTCCATTCAGCTGACTGATGAGGAAATGGACAAGGACCACATCTAAAAGGTACTTAGGAATCAGACCAGTAAATGACACACACCAGTTTATCTCACATTCCCATCTCATGGATGTGTGTAACTGCAAGGGCGGCTGAAAAACTTGTCTAGCTGTGCTCCCATGAAGTAGTGATGTGTGACATTTGCTGAATGCGTATGCATGCCAGGTGCCACTCTGATTCTGTTTTATATTCTATCCACTTAAGCATCCTAATACCCCTAAGAGTAGGCATTTTAATTATTCCATTTAGAAGTGAGAAAACCAGAGCAAAAAGAAGCTATTTACTTTGGCCTAGTTTGGCTGAGGCATGGAACTAGGAAGTGGCTGAGCCAGGATATGAGGTCAAGCAATCCGGCTTGAGATGCCACTTGCGTACCACTACACACTCCCTGTTTATAAACAGAGACAGATTTCAGAGAATCACTTTACTCTTCAATAAATGTAGGAAATAAATGAATATGTCAATTTTTTTTGTTCTATTTAGGCTTGTGGAATGGTAATATCTAGGACTGGCACAGAGGTTGCATAAGGTGGTTACAGTGCAAAATTAGGAATAAGCATCAGGGTCCTTTAAAGTGATCTTTTTCTTTGACCCAATAATGTTACTGTTTTTAGAAGAAAACTCTCAAATGAATGCAAGACGCTGAAAGTAGAAAGACATTTAAAATAGCAAAATTTGGAAACAACATAGCTGTCTGATAATAAGTACAGGTTAAATAAATTTGAGATATGCACAATGGATTATTCCATTACCACTAAAGATGAGAATGCACATGCATGCTTATAATATAAAATATGCTTGTCTACTGTTTATAAACACAAATTACAAAATAACACGTATGCCAGGAAACATTTCCATTTTGCAACGTGTGTATTTGCATTAAAAAACCTTGGACATAAACTCCTAGAAAAGGACATATGACAAAGTGTTAATATTGGTTTACTCGAGGTGGTGGGATTTTTTTAGTGTTTTAAAATGTTACTTATTTTTCTAATATTTTTATAAAAGCATTTTACTTATATGACAAAAAGATAAAGCAATTAGGTGGAAAATTAAAATAAAGAAGATGATTGGTTAACATGGTGAGAGGCAAAGATGCACAAGGTTGTTCAAGTCACAGACCTGAGGCCATTCCAAGGAAGCTTCTGTCATATTCCTTTCTGTGTGTTTGGTTGTCATATAGTCACCGTCCCATTACGTGTGAGATGCCATTTCCAAGTCCACCACTTTGTCAGGGATGTAGTGTGTGCTAACCAGCAGGAAAGGCACAGGCTCTGTTCTCAAATAACTTGCTTCACAAGGGAGGAAAGGGGCTGTGGATGCTCCTGATTCTGAGAAAAACATTTTCCTAGGGGCTGTTTTTAGGAGAAATAACAGTATAGATTGTGGATGCTAACGAACACATCTAGTTGTCATTATCAACTTGAAATCAGTAGCACAAAAATCAGATTCTAGTTTTGCTAGATCTTTGGATTCCCTTACCTCAAATGTCAGAGAAATACTCTAAGCAAGATTCTAGAAAAATCCCTTTAGAAAGTCAAGGGGCTGTTTGGGTAGAGCAGAAGCTTATAGAATTAGAGTTTCAAATGGGCTAAAATCTTCTGAACTATTTCCATGGGTAGCTTACAAGGAAGACTTGAGCTAAGAAAACACCACTTTTCCATTTTTCATGATTCATATTTGAGCTTCTGGAGAGCGAGGTGGCAATTCAATTTAATTCCATTTAGCACACATTTGTCATAATTGCATTATAATATTTATTATAATTGCATTATAGCATTTACTCTCATTTCAGAAGAAGGCTCAGTGATTAGAGACTCAGCAGTCACTCATTTTTGCCTTACTTCAAAGTGCAGGATACCCCTGGGCGTCTGCCAGCCCAGAGCACGGCACTGTCCTTGTCTATTTATCCCATGGGATACTATCCTTGAGGCCAGAGATTATGTGTCCCCACCACCAACTGTGCTTCCTGGAATCTGGTGTGCACTCAGTAATTACCTTCTGGGTAAGTCCACTTCTCATTCCTTGCCATTTTTTAACACTTAATTGCTCATTAGTATTTTCTTCAAAGGGCAGGCTATAGAAGAGGAAGAGGAATCCTTGGTCAGTCATAAACATTTAATAAGGTAGCTAAAGACACTGCAGTGGGCATGGGAGGCTTATAATATAATTTAGAAATCAGAATTTGGGCTGGAAATGTTGCTCAGTGGTTGGAGCGCTTGCCTGGCAAGCATAAGGACCCAGGTTTGAACCCCACCACATACACAACTATGTGTTGGAGAAGCAAAGGCCAGATAAAAAATAAATAAAATTGATTCTTTCTTTTTCTTTAAAAATAAATAAATAAATAACTAAATAATGGTATTTGACCTTGTAAAGCTCACTCATTGAAACAGTACATATAGTCTCCGGAAAAGACTTCCAAAGCATGTTATTAAGAGTGAATGTGTATGTGTGTGTGTGTGTGTGTGTGTGTGTGTGTACATGTGCCAGCTCACCACACCTTTCTTAATATAACCCACTCTCAGGAAGTCAAGATCCAGAAGGCAGATAAAGAAGAAAGTGATTTTTTCAAACAATTAAATGACTTTTTCATTGTAGAGTACTGGTTTTGCATAGACTTTCCTTTACAAATGAAGTGTCCCTAATAATTTTAACTCTGGGTCCTTTCATCCTTCAAGATACACTGGTTGTGGGACAATGGGATTTACTTGAAGGGCAGAGGGTGGGAAGAAGGAGGAGATTGTTCACAAGGTGGGAACACACACCGAAAGAGCAATCTAATGTTGCTATTCTGTGTATGTGAGCTTGAAAAGAGATTGAAAGAGTCAAGGGAAAAATCCATTCACGCAGTCAAATAGTCAACAAATTTTTGATACACATATGGTATAGGGGAAGAAGATATAGAAATATATTTATAGAAAAAGTCTAAACAAATGCATTTAATTTTACACAGGCAAATTTTCTTCACTGCAGTTGACATATTTTGTTGAAGAGTAACAAAATTTCATGAAATGTAATATTAAATTAAATAATTAGTTGGAAGTGTTGAATATTGAAAGGAGCATTCTCATGGATCTTAGCAAGATCTGATTTTGAATCCTGGCTCTGCTTCTTTATTGAGCAAGCAGCTCACACTCTGAGCCTCATTTTCTCATTGTAGAGTGGGGGTAATAATATTTGCTTTACATAATTAAGTGAGATAAAGCATTTAATCTCCTAGAATAGCACCCTGGCACAGAAAGATGCACAGCAAAAATCACTTTCCCTCTTCTTTTATATTATTGCTCTCTTGATAGCAAAGGAATGGGCTTGGGAAGTCATAGTCCTTACAGTGACCTCTAGGTGGCGCTCTAGCAATGCAAGAGTGCCATGTGGAGAGTGATGGTTTGTACTACATGAACTCTATCCCTGGTCCACCGTTTTATGCCCTAATCTAACACTGATGAGTTATCAAGATTGACAGGAATGGGGTTTGTATGGATACCCAAATTTGCCTTAGCTCTGTGAAGAGGTGTATGTATTTGTTTAGGATGGATTAGAATGTTAGTAAAACTTAAAGTTTTTTTTTAGAAGCATGTGAGAAGGAATGATTAAAGAGGGTAGCACATGGACAGGTCTTCCAAAGAGAAAAGATGTGCATTTATGCTCATAGTGTACTCTGTTATTGATGGTGGAAAATGTCAGCCCTTTAAACACCATACCTCTGTGTTAGCCAACTTTTTGTTACTGTGACAAAATATCCAACAGAGACAGCTTAGAGGAAGAAAAGTTCATTTGGGGCTTGTGGTTTCAGAGGCTCAGTCCATATTCAGCTGACTCGGATGCTTTGGGGCCTGCGGTGAGGCAGAACAGCATGGTGGAAGGGTGGTGGCCGTGAAAGCTGCTCCCCTCGTGGCTGGAAACAGAGAGGATGGAGAGGGGCTTAAGGGAAGATGCACTCTTCCAGGGCACACCCCCATGATCCACCTCCTCCAGCCACCCCCCACCTGCCTACAGTTATGACCCAGTCCATTCTAGTTTCAGTGGTCTGATTAGAGTACAGCTCTCATAATCCAGTCATTTCAACTCTGAATATTCCTGCCCTAATGCAGGAGCTTTTGGAGGACACCTCATATCACAACCATAACAATTCCCAGGTGCTCCAATCAGAGGTGTGGGAGTCCCTTGAGAGGGAAATAAGATCTAGGAGACTTTAGAGGAAGACAACAGATAAAAAGGAAAACACAATACTTATTTCTTTGAAAGTCTGTAAGGGTGGGAGAAGTTTGTTCTAGATCAGCAAATGGTATCATTTTGATTCCACACTCATGACAGACATTATTAATTGTGTGCATTTTTCTCTGCTGAGATTGAAGATGACAATATGAACATTCTTGCTATGGTCCTCTGGATAGCCATTTCAAAGTCATAGGAATTGAGACATGAGACAAAAGCTCAGGCCTGGGGGCTGGAGTGGTGGCTTAGCAGTTATAGTGCTTGCCTGGCATGCGTGAGTCTGTGGGTTTACACCCTAACACCACGTACACAACGAGGTGTCGGAGCAATGAAAGCCAGATGAAAAAAGAAATAAAATTGATTTTCTCCCTCTTTCTCTCTGTCCCTCTCTCTAAAAAAAAAAAAAAAAAAAAAAACAAAAAGAAAAAGAAAAAGAAAGAAAGAAAGAAAAGAAAAAAAGATGCTTTTTTTGTTGTTTGTACCAGTCTGTGACCTGCTTTCTTTACTGCAATCAGAAGGCTGGATGCTTGGCTCTCAGTTATTTGTGTTTGTGTGCTTTTATTTATATGTTTGCACAGCAATGACAAGAAAGGGGACTGCTCAGTGAGATACTGATTATCTACCAGGATCACTGATTGCTGTGACTCCATTTTCACAGCTGTGGATAACATTGTCCTGTTAAGTTTCTTTTTGATATAAAATAATACATGTTCAATTTACAGGTGGCTGTTCTTGTTACTTTTAATTTTGGCAAACCTATGTAGAAGAACAGTCTGGATGTTCCAGAGGGGAAGTATCTGGAGGAACTAGGCCACACTCGCACAAGTGTGCTTTGCCTTGCTAAGTCTTTATCATCCACGGGACTGGGCTTTGATGGTGCTTCCGTTGAGTTGCTCTCAGCCATGTGCATCTGTGTGCACCTGGTGACTGAATGGCTCCACTTCTGGAGGCAACTTGTCTCCAGGGCTTGGCACAGGTTTGAGTGTAGACTGGGTTCTCAGGAAGTATGGGGGCTGGGCTGAATGAATTCTTCCTGCTGCTGCTCATCCCATCTGGGAGACCAAAATAAGGTCTCAGATTGGACCAGGCTGCCAAGAGCACAGGGATGGGATCTGGAGCTCTGGAGGGAGCGCTCTGTCAAGCAGACCCATTGCTGGATATGGCCTTTGCACCACTCCAGGCTTCTTGCTCTGTAGAGCAGCACGGTCACATGCCAGTGAGGAGAAGAGACTTATGACCGCACACTCGGTGTGATGCAATCCTCTTTAATCAGCAGTTAGGATTTCTTAAGCATGTCAGCTTAAAACCTTAGGTCTTAGTTTTCTCAGCTGTAGAATAAGGGAAATAATAATGCCTACCTCATAAAGTTGTTGTGAGGAGTAAGTGAGATTTTGAGTGCGTGGGGCTCCATAAGTACTCAGCATATGTTAGCTATTATACTCAATGTTGCTAATTTGAATTCTTCTGATTTGATTGTCAGAAAAAAAAAGAAGCAAGAAAATGAAGTAGGATGATAATATTAAGGAGCAAAGTTTGAAGAAATATGATTAAAATTTGTCAATAATTCATATTCTCTTGAATTTAACTTCCCACTTGCAACAACACATTTAAGAATAATCAATATGAACATAATCACTATTCAAATAGAACTGTTAGCTTCTCGCTTTGCAGAATGCTAGCATAAACACTAACATAAAGACTGAGTGCAGGGTGGCTGGTAAATGTTACCCTCCTCCCACCTCCTATAGGATGCAAGTCCCGAGTACAGTTATATTTCAAAACCATGTTTGCTACTTAATCTGATTTAAGAAAAAGTGGGGAGTTGATTCCTAATTATATGTAATTCCTGGGCTGACTTGTAAGAAACTGACGTGTTGGCCTTCGGTTAATAGAATTTTCTTTCTTGGTGATTACTCACTACTATATTTTGTTGCTGCAGAGATGTTGAGTGGTACCTGAGGAGACAGGTAACTGGGGCTGATAGATTCCTCCCCCTCTATAAATAAGTTAGTGAGTCCTGAGAAACGCAAGGGCAGTCTTAGGAGCTGGAGGTCGATGAGAATAGATAACCATTTTCTAGTTTTGGTTCCCCATCAGTGAAGAAGCCCCAGTAAGATGGTGGTGGCAGCCTTTGCTAAATTTGTCTTTTTTTCAAGTGCCAGATTGGTAATATCAATAGTCTCACTAAAAAGGTAGAGTTTCACTTTTGAAAGAAATGTTCTATCCCTGGATAGGAAGGAGGGGAGTGCCTTGGGGATTACATGTCAATGGGAATTCCTACCAGTAACACTAGGTGAGTATATGTACTTCACATCCTAGGAGGGGGCAAAGTGTGGAAATTAGTTCAGATTATGTCCTTTAAATTGGAAGAAATAGCAGTGGCTTTGTAATCACATGAATCTAAGTGTATAGCCTTGCTCTTCTTACACATTCTAGCTGTGGTCATGGATAAATTAGTTGACCTTTCTGAGTTTCAGTCTTATTGTTAAAATTACTAATATATAGTAATCCTCTTCTAAAATAACAGCAAGATACTAAATACATAAGAATTGGTAGCTATTATTTTTTTAAATAGCAGAATTAGCAGTACACACACACACACACACTTCATTCTGAAATTTGTACAGTGGGAATTTGTACAATGTAATGTTAGTAATAATATGTTGAGTGTCTACTATGTGATACACATTATGCTAGTTTCTTTATCTACATTATTTCATTTAGTTTAAAGCACATGAAACTTTAAGAATTTAAGAAATGAACAGTAAATTACTGAATAGCGTAGAGGCAATGTAATTTCCTGAGACTTTTGCAAGTTGCGTGTTTTTTTCCTAGTACAGAGATTTTTCAGCACTTCTTATGTACTCAGAGGGAAGTTGAGAGCCCCATGAAAAAGGCTTTATCTGCTGACCTCAGCCTGGTTGGAGACATGGTGAGTGGTGCAACTGGTGGGCATGGTGCTGTTGAGAGGCCCTTAGCACTCTTCCTTTTTCGTCTGCTTCCTCCTCTGCTAGTTGTTTCCAGGATTCTTTTTGGCTTGGGTCAGTGATAGGTGCCAATGTAGACTCTGGCCTTAGACTTCCTGGGTGTGGTTCCTGCTTTACCATGTATTACTTGGCTGACCGCAGAACAGACACTGAATTTCTCAAGACTCAGCTTCTTCCTTGATCAAGTGTGAATAAAAAATTGTTTAGATCTCAGGATTGTAGTGAGAAAGAAATGAATAATGTAAATCAAGGCTCTAGTACAATTCCTGGAAATTAGTATATGTTTCATCTTCATCATAATCATCATAGTTCTGCTTTGGGTAAGTGTTTACCAAAGACCCAGTGTTAAAGACTTCGCCTCTAGCCCATGCTGCTCTTGGGAGGTGGTGGGTAGAAGTTCAGTCACATGGAGCCATCCCCCGAAGGCGACACTGGGACTCCAACTCATTTCTTTCTCTCTCTTTTGCTTGCCCATCATGAGGTGAATGGCTTTCTTCTACTACGTGTTCCCACATAATGTGCTACCTTGCCACAGGCACCCAAACGATGGGCCAACCAACCATGGACTGAAACTTCCAAAACTTGAGTCAAAATACCTTTTCCCTCCTTAAGATTTTTACCTCAGGCATTTTGTTCCAGAGACTGAAAGCTGACTAACAGAATCCACATCACCCCCCACCCCACTTTTTTTTTTTTTAAACAGAGAGAGGGACACAGAGAGAGAATCAATTTTATTTAGTTTTTCATGTAGCTTTCGTTACTTGGAGACTTCGTTGTGTAAGTGGTGCTGGGGTTTGAACCCATGTCCTCATGCATGCCAGGCAAGTGCCGTAACTGCTGAGCCACCATTCCAGCCCCCACTTTCCTTTTTTTTTTTAAATGGAGAGAATGTGTTAATTTTTTCATCTGGGTTTTATTTTTCCTTTATTCATTTGTATATGTGGTGCTGGGGATCAAACCTGGGATCTTGTGCACACCGGACAAGTGTTCTACCATCTCTCCAGCCAGATCATTATCAGTTTTGCAAAAAAGCACGTTCATTCCTCCAGGGAGGCTAGACATCTCATAAGGCACTAGATATCTCATGGTCTCAATCACTACAACTGAGGATATCTTTTGGATCCTGTAACTTCTAAGCAAAATACTAGTATTCTGAAAGTTTCAATGCAGGTTTTAAAAAGACCTGATGTGTTATGTATGGTGACACTTTTATGAGTGTGTGTGTGTGTGTGTGAGAGAGAGAGAGAGAGAGAGAGGGAGTGAGGTAGGTCCTAGATAGTCCAATCAGAATATTCTATCAGAAGAGGATGGGCAGGCAGGAGTATTCATTTGGGGGATCATCACTCCATAGAAAGAAATTTTAGCAAGTTTTACCTTAAATGTCCTGACTCACAAGAACAAGAAGAAACCATCTTTCGTTTTCCCTCTAGGGAATAGTTTAGCTGGCTTTTGTTCCTCTTCTCCTACCAAAATGTCAATACATCGATTTCAGCTTACCAGAGAGGAGAAGACTGTAAAATTTAACATGCTCAAATGAAGTTTGAGGGATTAGAAGGCTGACTGTCCCATGCTATTGTATCCTCTGAAGCTCCTAGACAGGAGTCTAGTGGGTGGTCAAACTGTCCATGAAAGGCACAGCTGTTCAAGCCTCTTATTGATTTTCACAAACTGTCCTGAAATTTCCAGGAGAGTGGTAATTTTAAACCATTTTTACAGCCTTGTGAATAACTGTAATGCCTCACATTGTCCTTTGTTTCCTGAGTCTCCCCTAGTGAAGGCCCATGGTGACCGCATGCATGGCATCAGTATTGTGTTCTGATCAAGGACTGGGTCATCCTTTGGAGTTATCCTGATTTGTAACACAGGGATTGCAGAATCAGCAAATTCCCAGGAAAGACCCTGCGATGGTTTGAAAATGTGTCAACAAATTGCTTGATATTCTTGGCTTGGAAAGATGAACCCTAATTTTCCTATCCTTAGGTATGAGTTGTAATTAGTGACCTGCTTCTAATGTATAGAACATGGGAGAGGTGAAGGAGGAAGCCAGCTGCCATGTGACAAAGTCTTTTAAGCTGACCTGAGGTCAGGAGCTGAGGCCTCCTACCCACAACCATGTGAGTGAGCCAGATTGGAAATGGAGCTGCCAACTCCATTCAAGCCTCAGACAACTACAAGCTGGACTGGCCTTTGAGTGCAATTCATGAAAAAACTTGAGCTAAAACCACCTACCGAAGTTAATCCTGAATTCCTGACCCACAGATACTGTCAGACAGTAAATGTTTATTGCATTAATCCACTATATTTTGGGATGTAAAAATAAAATCACACAACATTAGATAACAAGTACCTTCCCACTTAGGCAAACCTTTTCAAAAGCCTATCTTAAATATTTGCTTAGGACAGCAAACCCAAACCAAGAAATTGGTGGGTATGGTCAAAGTGAGAGTCTGAATGTCTCCTTGCTGGCACCTGCTACTTCTAATTAATCTCTCATGGGCTGCCTGTGAGGTGAGATGTAGGAGCATTCTTTGGCAAGGAAGTGGAAGGGACCACCTTATCCTTAGCCCAGCTGATCTGGACAGTATATGAGGCCTTATCTTTAGCTGATGAGTGTGTTATCATTCTCTAATAAGAATCCTTGAGATGAAATAGCACACATCTTTTCTTACATGGGTGGTCTATATATAGACATTGCTTTTGTCTTCAATAATACCATAAAAAAGTCAACTACATAGTCTTAAGTGGAAAGAATAAGTTAAATACTGAGATTGGAATCCTATCCCTGGCACTCAGGAAAGATTTAAGAGAAGAGGCTGGTTTTGAATGGTTGCCTCTTGGCAGAACCCAGAAGTGACATTGTAAATGAAGACTGGGGGGTTAGAGAGAATTAGTTTCTAGACTTAGACATTGGATATAGTTTTGGTCATCTCTGAAGCACCACTTTGTCATTCTCATTTGCTGGGTGGTATTGTAGACAGGACCTTGATCTGGTAGAGTAGAGGCTTGGTTTCCATTACTACTTCCAACCAGAAATTTATTTACAATTATGAAATACATAAAATCTCTGAAGAGTAATTTCTCTATGTCTTAATATGGTGAAGAAATAAGGTTTTAACTGAAAAACACGTTTTCAAGGGAGTGCACTCAATTAATTCTCATCATGACAAGGATTTAAATGAATTTTTTGATCTCAAGGAGACGTTTTGTTGCAGGAAGTTATGTTACAACCAAATTAATTCATCTTTGCAATGAGACCAATGGATGGAAAGGTCTGCAGAGTGCAAATTGTTGTTATTAATTTACAAGATAAAGTGCTTGTTGTTTTGGGAATCAGTCCCAGAGCTCCCTGTTTTCACATAATCTTATATTGTGGGTAATTATACACAGACATTAACTTGATAAAGATAATTGCAAGAATCTATCATTGCTGGGGTTTTGGTTTATTTGATTCTGAACTTTTGGGAACTTTGAGTTAGGTGATTAACTTACACTGGGCTTTTATTTGTTATTGAATGCCTGAAATAGTTACTGAAATTAATACACATCACGTTTTTACCTTTTCACAATGAATATGTTTGATTAACAACACAGTATTTATTCAGTTGGGAATCTTAAATACCAGATGCAAATTTCAAATAATCACTTGAACAATTAAGTTCAAATATTTAACAGATCAGTGCAGAAAAGATTAAGTGGAAAATTTACTTTAAAGGACAAGTGTGTGTGTGTGTTAGACACAGAGGTAGAACAAGACACAGGTGGATTTTAACCATTTCAGACCTTATGGTGTTTCAGACACATAGTATAAGAGGGTGATATTTCCCACTTCTGGAAATTTCCTATTCCTTGCAAATCTTATGTAACTTTTCCTGGTATATTAGGGAATGACTTTCCACTCCAACCACATGTAATCACCAGGAGATCTCATTAAAAATACAGATTCCTGGGCCCCTAGCTATTGTTCATGTGGATCTGGTCTGATTCTGGCACACGTTTATTTTTAACAAGCTCCCCAGGTGACTCTGCTATGGAGCTTGCCATAAGAAGTACTACATTAAACCATTCCTGTGGAAGTCTGCTCATAGCTAGAAACATGGTAGCATATTAGTTTGCTCTTAAAATCATAAACAGGAAAGCATAAGAAAACAAAAACATGTTCCCTCTTTTTTCACCTCAAACTTCAAGTTTTTTTTTCTTATCGACAGAGATACTTACACCTTCAAGCTACTTTTCCCCCAGTTTCTTTCCTGAGGAAGGGGACATTTGCCCATTTCTAGCCTTATGTTCTGCAGTTTAAACTCAAATCAGTCTTGAGGTTTGCCCTCTTGAAACCTCACTCTGCACTCTCTGGTTTCTGCTGCCATATTGTGCTGCAGTTTATGCTAGATCTCTGGATTCTTCCTTAAATTGTCATCTTAAAACCTGTCTAGTACCATTGTCACTTGAGGACTGGATCCCTGTCTTCTTTCCCTCTAATCTCCTTCTAAGGATTTAAGATTTGCTTCAAAATCTTTATTCAGAAGCCAGGACCCAGTCACAAGCTGTTAGATTTCCCCCATGTTTGTGGCATGCCTGACTCCATGAAACCTATTTCTGCTCTGATGCAATCTTCCACTCACTCACCTGCGAAGGTACTTTGTGGTGGACTTTCCTTATGACTACTGACTCAGGGACTGTCCCACATGAGAGAGGTTCCAGATTGACTTTCTGTGTTCCAGATAGCAGGGTCCAGATAGATGGTGATCTAAGATATGACCTGGCAAGGGAGCACCTGAGACTCTCAAGACTGTTTATGGAGATTAATAGAGAAATTTACAACATACAGTTTCTGTTTTGGTTTTCTTTTCCTGTTTCTGACTGTATCATGACAGCTGTTGATTTACTTTTGTTCTGATGTTTAAACTTAATCTGTTCTTCCCTTGATTTCAAACACATTAGTAATAACAGTTTATCATTTATAGGGCAGGACTTAAAGGGGGTCATAATAATTATCTTCATACATTCTCAAAGTTGTCATGCAAATGAGAGTTTGAACCTGATTCAAATAAGCACAAAAGTGTGGGCAATTATGGCTCAGAATAAGGGGGGGATGCTCTCCTTATCTGACAAAGATAGAATGAGCAGTCTGAAAATGCAGGGCTCCCTCTCACTAGAGGTCTCATTTAGAAGCTGAGTGGCCACAGTAAAGAACTCATAGGGAGGAACCAAATTTAGGGTGGGTCTCACCTAGTTTTGAGAACAGTAACCATATAAGTTTTGAGACTAAATAACTGTCAGTAATCATGGGTTCAGGTGATGTCAGTTATTGACTGATGGAGCGGTATGTGGATCGTGCAAAATGGTTCAGAAGAGGGTGATGGGGTGCCTGGCACAAGAGAATTGTGCCTTAATTATATAATACTTGATATAATTTAGTCTTTTGTCTATCCCAAGTCAAGGTACTAAAATGCGTTCTCTGCTGTGTTGATGATCTGTTCCGAAAAGATGTAACATCTTGTGATAGTTCTAGGGGTTTTGGAATGATTTCTCAAAAGACCTTGGAAGTTTAACCACTGAATAGACTTCAACAATACAAGGCACTAGACAGAGTTGGTTGAATGCTAGGGTTATCTATGAGTTCTGATGGTTCATTAGGCTACATGTCTTAACGAGCATGTGGTTTTCACCAGTCAGATGACAAGTGTTGATGACGATGGTACACTATGTCACTTGGGAACTATACAGCTTCAGCAATGCACCCTAGAGTAAGACGGGTAGGTTTCAATACAGACTGGCCTTCCCCTGACCAGTTTTCATTTTTGAGAAAGCTCTAGTGTCTAAGAGGGAGGTAGAAAGAAATTCTCAGGACTTTCTCTTGGCCATCCACATCTATGGGCCAGCTCTTAGGGCCAGTCTGCAGCAAAGCCCATCTTTCAGACAAGCTTGATGACAGAATGCTAGATATCAATGTCTAATTTTTTCTTTAGATAGCACTTTATACAAGAGACTATGAATCTAGGGTCCACTGAAGCTGAACAGACTTCCACATTAACATTCTTGCCAGCATCTCAGCAGGGTCAGGTGGATAATGAAAAGGTGAGTCCCATCTGTCCCTTTTATTATGCATCTGGAAGCTGCCAGCTGGGCTGACCCTCCTTCATGATCAACATTGCATCTGGTTTCAGATTGTGTCAAGGCTCCGAGCTCTGATAAAGCAGAGCATTGCTCTAAGCCTCCATATTTTTCTGACTCAGACACCTAACACAGAAAAGAAACAATTCAAAAAAATATTTTACAAAGGATTCTATGCAAATATTGACAAAGTCAGTTCTAAATATTAAGTTCTATAAACTTCAGATCAAATATGTCCTGCCTTCTTCTTTTGGACGGTGGAGCTCAGGAGTGACCATCATGCTAGCTTAGCATGTAGGAGATTTGCAAAAGCTAAAAAGACTCAGAGATAGGTTCTGATCCTAGAATTTGAGTCCTTTAAATCTTCAGGCGAGGCTAAAAAGAATAAATTCAAAACATTTTCTTAAGCTGATTAGAGCCATTGAAGTTCATAGAACTCACATGTTTCACATCGGTGACTATCTACTGATACAAAATCTTGAACCAACATACCCCATATTCATCTGTCTATCCACTGTTCTTTTTGAGTTTGTGGGGTTGACTTATCTCAAATGAAGGTTACCAGTTAGTCTAATTTTTTCTTAAAAGGGGAATTTAATGAATGCAGGTATGCAGAAGTGTGTTACTACTTGAGAGAATATAAGGAGAGCCTTGGTTGAGAGGGCCTTCTTTTCTTTGAGAGAATTATGTAAATAACTGGAACTTAAACAGATTTCAATTGCTATTTCTTGAGCATGCTTCTGTAGGGTTTTTTCATGACCAAGAAAAGAAATTTGAGGCAGCATTCAATACTATGAATGTTCATTTCTGCACTGATTGTATATTGTTTCTTGGTCCATGCTGACATGTGTTCAGTTCTTATCAGTCAGGATGAAGTGCTTTGAGTTTATTATATATATTTTTCAGTACTGGAATTGAACTCACAGGTGCTCTACCACCAAGATACGTCCTCAGCCCTTTATCATTATCATTATTATTATTATTATTATTATTAATTATTATTATTATTATTAGTAGTAGTAGTATTATAGACAGGGTCTTGCTAAATTGCCCAGGCTGGCCTTAAACTTGTAATCCTCCTGCCTCAGCCTCTACAGTAGCTAGGATTACAAAAGTGAATACTACCTTGCCTGATTGAGCTGATTATAGTTTGATAAGGCTTTTAATGGAAATTTTAAGCATGACTGATGTATATGACAATGTGGTTTATATATGTGTGTTTGTGCATATGTGTTAGCCAGTTGGAGACTTCCATCAGATAGTTAAGATTCAAATGCAACATTTGCCAGCTTAGACCTAACTTTGTTAATAAAAAGAAAAAACTATACAAACTAGTGGTGTGCACTTTTTTCTCTTGAATAAATCCCAAATATACTCAATAATCCTAATTTCATTGCTAGTGGTGATATAACAGAGAAGGAGCCACAAAAACCAGGGTTTAGGGGAATGTGGTTGGCAGTTTGATTAGGACCAGAAGCCACACAGAGATTGGAGGTATTTCTCTGGAAAGGAAAAAAGAAAGAAACAAAAACAAGAAGGCAACTTGCAGATGATATATAGGTAGGTAGATAGAAGACAGATGGACACATAGAGAGCCAGCCACAATGAATTTGTCATTTTCCTCTTTTCTCTTTCTATAAAGGTTGAGATATGAATAGCGTATTTCAATATAGCAGGAAGCCATGAAAGAACTGGAATATGACCTAGGTCGAAGAATCACCTTATTGCTTTTCCCCCTCCCCTCAGGAAAAAAATTCCAAACTCCCTTCAATGGCTTCAAGCTCTGAGTAGGTCCCTTCCTATGTCTTCAATCACATTCCTGCCTTCTCTCAACCACTCCCCCCACCCCACTTTCTCTTTCTTCTTTTCATTCTGCCCCTGTAAATTAATCTTTCAATTCATTGACATGCCAGATCCTCTATGGTATTTGATTCTTTGTTTAACTGGGTATTTATGACTCAATTACATTTTCTCTTCTCAGCCCAACTTTCACGTGGCTAATTGCTTCTTGTCCTTCAGTTTTCAGTTCAAGTGTCACTATCTTCTCTGTGAGTCTGGGTGTTCCTGTCCCATGCATTTCTTTAACATATTCATTTCCTTCATACCATTGCAATTTTTGAAGTTATTTCTTTTGTTCTCATTATGTTGTGAGGTGTGCATGGCTATCCAAGAACCTGGCCTGATACATTTTACTTGGTTTGTGATCACATTTTCTGGAAGTAGTAATATATAAAGCTGAGTACTAAGGCTCCAGGGAAAGTGAACAATAAGTGAAGTGAGAAATAATAATAAAGAAAGTGAGAAATAATAAATAATCACAGATTTTAGTGAAATAAATCATGTAAAGCATCTACTGAAGTTTATAGGACTCACTGATTTGTATTTTGGAAGTCACTTGGAGTTCTTTTTGGGAATTTTGCAGTATAGAAATTAATAAATCATTACATATTTCTTGGATGTTTCAATATCCTTTAATTCCACATATTACAAAACAAACTTAAGATCTTTGCCCCCAAATCTGCACTGAGACTGTTCTCACCTGCTCAGCCTGCATGACCAGCTTCGACACTTCTATATTCCTCCCCAAAAGCCAACATTTACCAAACCCTGACAGCTTTATATTCTTCGGTCCATCCAATTCTCTATACCTTATTTCTTCCACTGGATAGTCCAGAATCATCCTTGTGACCCTTCATCTCTCTGGAACCAGAGGTGCTATTATTTTGGTATACCCAGCTAGGGACAAAAATCAATAGCTGCTATTAGAGTAAACAAATTTGGAGGTGAATGTAGATTTTAGAAGTATCTCATCAAGATATAGGGAAGATATTATTTAATCCTGGACATTTTATTTTCCTATGAATCATTTTGGGAAATTCTTTAAGTCAATCATGAAGCAGAGATCTATTGTAATAAATGTGTGGAGATGGTTCTAGTGAGAGAATTAGAGAAGAAAAGTTAGCACAAATGGAACAAAAGGGGTTTTCATTTGCACTAGCTAGTCATAAAGGGATCATAAATACTGATGAATCTTTTGTTTTCTTTGGAAGAAATGACTCTGTGAAGCATGTGCTATTCTAGTCCCACATGGTAGAGCAGTAGCTATCAGTTTTCTATGACAACAACATGTTGGCTACCCAGGTGTGAACAGATGAAATTGTGCATTGAGCACAGAGGAGGTGAACAACAACAACAAAAGAATCTGAGCTAAAAATGGCCATATCCAACTGGCACATGCAAATATAAAATTGTGGGAAATACCATAGAAAATCAAGTATGGATGTCTCCCTACAAAGTAGGACCCAGGTCTTTGCCCCTTTGTAGGAGTATAGTTTTTATTCTTAGGAATGTGTGCTTATCCTTAAGGAAATATTTTTTCCTTAAGCTTCTCTATGATTTCCTTTAAATAATAAGACACCTGTCCTACACAGAAAGTCAGTGAAGGATAGGATGAGGAAAGCTTTTATTGAAAAGATGTCTCTGAACATGGATGCAAATATGAACTTGCATTTCCTAAGGCAGTTCATGCTCTTTTCACTGACCTCAATACCAGTTGAGTCCTTTATTTTGACATGACAGTAATTCTCCACCAATGTGCCTTATCCAACACCATTTAGGATTAAGTCACAAAAAGCAAGCTCAAGTGTGTTCTCCAGAAGGAGTAATAGGAAATTTGATACAACTCTTACTGATTTATAGAAACTGGCACCAAGAACATTGGAGAAATATTGGAGATGGAAAAAAAGACCATGCAAAAGTTAATGATCACTTAAGAATTATTATTTATTAATCAGTTCTCTAATATGGGAAAAATCCCATGTGTCTGAGCAAACCACAGATGGTCATTTGTGATTACAGGAATTATATGGATCCCTGCAAAGTATTTTATTCCAGAAGTTACAAATCAGCTAAGACTTATTAGACCTTTCACGAAGCTTGAAAAATTGCTTTGTAACTAGTTACCCACTTCATACCACGCATCAAAGTGCATTCTTTCTAGGACTGCAACGGCATCCCACACTCTTGGTTGAGCCGCTTTGAATCCCAGGTTCCCAGCAGAAGCACTCTCCTCCACAGGTGTTGTCTGTAGTCCACACTCATGCAGTTCTGGTGCTCAGGTCTGGGTCACCTGCAGTGCTTTCTTCCAGAAAAGTCAGAGATGCAAGCTTTTCTCCCGCAGTCATGTGTTACCTTCTCACATCTCTTAGGGTTCTTGGTGCAGCCAGATGACAGGTGTCAGAGTCTGTTTTTCCCTCTCTTAGTGCTTATTAACTTGCTGTTCCCTCTACTTGGAACACGAGACCAACTTTCTCATGTGTGGATCCCAAATAAAATTTAGTATTCTGAGGGATGATTTCTTGACCTTCCTACCTAAAAATAGATTTACTTTTAGAGTACTTAAAATGGTATGTGCAATTAATTTTCTTATTTATTTTTTGGTCTGAATCCCCCAATGAAATACAAGTCCCATAGGGCAGGGCCAGTACATGCTTGGCTGTCACCACATGTTGGTTTCTATGATACATTATGCTAAGAGACGAACATAGGCATACGGAAAATAACTTCTTAGCTAAGATAAAGTATTCTTCACTTGAAGAAAGTGATTATTTTACAGAATAATCAAGTGCCTAATGAAAGCAATTTCTTCACCTAAGAAAGGAGTATGACATGTATTATATATAGACCTTTCCTGAAAACTCCACAATTCCATTTGTGGAGTTTTATAATTGTTATACAATTGTAATACAATTGTATTTTATGAAATTGTATAACATTTCATAAAAAACCCCAAAAAACTGGAGCATAGGAATAAGAAAACTCGTCCTGAAAACTAAGGACAAAATGACACTGAACTTGGCTCTTCGTGTGGATGTAAATCCCTCAAGTGAGCTGTGGATGCAAAGCCTGGAAAGCTCTATAAGGGGCGACTTCCTGTCTTAGTGCCTGGCTGCTGCACCCTTCGTCCATGATACAATGCCCGGCACTGGTAAGCGCTTAAAGATCTGCTGAATGAACAAATGAATCCGCGCAACATGCCACATCCGGCAAGCTGTATTTATATTGAAGCTATTTTTATCACTCAAGTTAGTCATTTTTTTCCTTGCTAAAACAACATATTGCTGATTTTATATCAAAAGTCTGTGGGGAAATAAGATTCACTTTATAGCCAATTTTGCTCAAATGTATTGGTCCTGCAAAGCAAGAGACATTTGCACTTTGAAATATGCATTGTCATTTACCCTTCAAAAACAGTAGTTTTCCTCAGCTGTTTCTTGGTTTAATAGGTCCCCAAAGCTAAATATACAAAAGAAATGGAATATGTGTTTGCATTAAACTACTTTGTAGCAAGGTGACTTTTATTTAGTTCATGTAAGGCACTTATTAACCTCTTTTGTGTAGATAATTGTTTTCCTATACACTATTACTGTTAGATTAAGAAGTATAGAATTTCAGTTTAAAGTGTAATTTAAAAGCATTATTAAGTAAAATCAAGATGTTAATTTTTACCTGTTAATTTTTTTAATCATAAGCAAAAAATAATACAAAATAGTGACACAACTGCTAGGGACATGTCCTCAAATGCTACTGGTTGAAGCAGACATGAATACAGTGATTTTGAAGCAATTTAGATATAGGCACTTTAAAATGTCATTGTGTTTTGAACTAGTAGTGCAATTTCCAGGAGTTAATAATACAGACGTAGACCTTTACACAAAAATTCATAAATAAGAATGCCTGTCACAGGGCTGGAGTGGTGACACAGTGGTTACGGTGTTTGCCTTGCATGCATGAGGATGCTGGTTCGAACCCCAGCACCACGAACACAATGAAGTGTCAGAGCAACGAAAGCCACATGAAAAACTAAATAAAATTAATTCACTTTCTCTTTCTCTCACTGTCCCTCTATCTTCATTTAAAAACAAAGAAAAAGAAAAAATTAATGCTCATGATAGCTTTAGCAAGTCCCAGAGAGGAAACACAACAGTGACCAAATGCTAGGGATATGGCGGTGTAAATGGTGATGTGCCTACGATGTAATCCCGAATGGTCATTGAAATTAATGCATGCAATCACCAAGACTATTTAATGACTTGAGAACATGCTTGGTTGATAAAATGGAGAAACTGTAGGAAATGAAAGAGTAAAGACAGAAGAGGAAAAGGGCTCTCTGGTGGAAAACAGTCTGTAGATTTGTTCAGTTTGTCTCACAAATAAGTGCTTGGCCATTATTTAAAACTTAGGATTATTTCACTTTAATCCATTATGTCCTATTGTCCTATATGCAGAGCTCCTAAGAAAAACTTCAACTGACCAACAAATATGCCACTTACGGTAACATTGAAATAAATATTTATGTTTTTACATTACTAATTTTTTGGTACTGGGGACTGAAACCAGAAGTGCTTTGCCACCAAGATACATTTTCAGTCTTTTTTACTATTTTTTGAGACAAGGTTTTGCTAAGATGCTTAGGTTATCGTTAAGTTGCTGAGGCTGGCTTGGAACTTGTGATCCTTCTCAGCCTCCTGAGTAGCTGGGATTACAGTCTTATGCAACCTTGCCTAGCATCAGAGTACTCTTCAGAAAAGTAATAGGTGAATAGTGATAATGTTCAGTAACAATATTATTGGAATCATAATGTTACTAATGATAATAAATTGTATAATAAACTATAAATTATGATTTCCTATCTATTTTAATGTAACTGGGTCAATTGCATTTAAATATTTGTAGAATTGAAAACCTGGTACTTCATGGTTTAATACAGCTATATTTTCATGTCCTCCCTAAATTCCTGGAGATTCGGCAACACTATTGTTACCCCCATGGAGGAGCATCCGTCAGCTGGAGTCAGGAAGCTAGCCTGCCAGAGCTAGCATGTGCTCTTTAGCTAGACACACTCCCCAGCACTCCTGACTGTTACCCCTGTTCCGTGGGACTCATTGATGTCACCTTCCTGGCATTTGAATTCTTGGTCCTATGTAGCATGATCCAGGTTTTGTAAAACACACATATGTATGCCTGAAATGTTATGAAGACTTCTTTGAGGGTGATAGAATAAAAGGATGATTTTTCATTTTCTTCTTTATATTTAAAAAATTGTATAACAATATGTATTGCTTTTCTGATTAGACAAGAGTAACCTTTTTAAAATGTAAAAATCACTAAACACTATGGAGCTCCATGCTAAAAGATTACAAAAGGCAGATGCTTTAAACAATCTTTGGGAAAATTATATTCTTGAGTCCCCTTATCCAAAATAGTGGAACAGATTATTGATGCTTTTATATTCATGGTGTTTTTCCTCATTATTTAATAAAAACACATTATTGAAATCTAAATGAGATGGAACAGTCTTTCCAGACTAAATTGCTTTTTTTTTTACAAAGTATTATACATTTACCTTAATTCTAAAGGAATAACAGTCTCAACTTTGAGAAAACCATTTTTCTCACTGTTCAAGTATGAAATAGTTCTGATAATATGAAGCAGATGAAAGCAATTGTTATCATTCAAATTTTTGATTTTATGGAGAATGAGTTAAACCTAAATTTTTATTTAAATGCCAGTGCATTAAATAAGCTAACTGCAGTGGAAGGAATATACTATATCCCTAAATTAGTGACATACACTGAAACGTTTTTTGTATGTAATAAAATGATTGATAGTAATGAGTTCTTTATTTTTATTTTATAGAGGGAGTAGTTAACCATGTATAATATGCTTTTATCACTTTTACTAAAAGAAATGACTATAGGTCAGAGTTTTTGCTTTTTTATTTTTCTTTCTATTTTCACAAGAACTTGAGAGCCAGCGTGAATATGACTTTGTGCCTGTTAATTATCCACATGCCATTTTACAGCCATGGGATTCTTTTGTATTTGCTAGTAGATGAAATAATCAATTGATGTTCATGGTCCATCTAATACAAAGTTTTATGAAATATCCACATAGAGCATATTCATTGATATTGGTGAATTTCTAATTTCATATTGAGCTTTGGCAGTATTCTGTGAGAATAAAATTAAATGTACTTTCTTTATTAGCATAATATATGCATGCTTTTTAAACAGGAGAGGGTCTTAATTAAATCTTCCTTTTAGAGATGGCACTCAGGATGAGTGTCTCCACAATGAGAGTGGGTTTAAGTCAGAGGAGAGGAAGGCATTCCTTAAAGTGTATACACAATTTTAGGGGATCAATTGATCATGAAGGTAAACCACTGCAGAGTTCAGAACATTTGCTTTTGGTACAATTATTATATAGGTACTTTATATCCTTCATCTCATGCTTTGCTTTCTGTTTGTCCTGGCTGTTCTTCCAATTTTTTTCTACTTGTTTCTTCATATTGAACAATTTTTAGCATTAGATTTTATTTTAAACAATGCATTAGTAGCCATAACTTGAAGATGGATTTCTGATTTTCTCTATGATTTATAACATGCATTTACATTATTATAATAATGTTAAATAATATTAAATTCTACTTTTCAGTATTATTATTATAAGAGTCATGTAAAGATCTTCAGCAGGAGATTTCCAGTTCTCAGCACCATTTGTGCTATTGTTGACATACATTTTATTTTGACTAGTATTATAAATGTTAAAATCCATTGATATAATTTTTGGTTGCTTATAATCAATTAACTTAAAACATATTTTAAAGGAATATAAATATGAGGGGAAAACATGCACACTACATTTTGGAACTTTCTATTCATTTATACAGATCTAAGTTTCCTCTTGGTATCATTTTTCTCATTTCAAAATTTTTCTTTACCATTGCAGTGCCGTAAGAGTATGAGAAATTCTACTCTCTTTCTCTAAAAGTCGTTTTCCCTTTATTTTTGAAGAACATTTCTATGATCCATCCAATTCTAGGATGACCAATTTCATTTCATGAATCTACGCAGTTGTTACATTATCTTCTGGCTGAGGAACTTTTCATAAGAATCTGCAGTTTTCTTATCTTTGTCATTGTGTAAAGAATATGCATTGTTTTCCTCTGACTGACTTAAGCTTTTTATTCTTCACTTTTTTAAAAAATGAAAATTGTTGATGAAGTGATTGGTATGTTTTTCTTTGTGTTTATCATGCATGGAATTTGTTGATCTTCTCGATTCTATTGTATCCTCTACACACCCCATGCATATTTCTGCAGCTCTCTCTATAGCTTTGATCCACAGTCCCTGTCATATCAGCTTCCCTGAATTTTAATTTCTGACATCTTGACTTAGCAAATTGCTGGATTTTTCTTGTAATAACCTTTCCTGCAAAAGATTTGCAAAGAAGAAACCAACAAAACTAAGGGCTAATTTCATGAATTTCACTTATTTTTTAGGGCTCTGTGTTCTGCAATTGTTGTTTTCTAGGATGCAAAAATAATTTTTATCATAGTTTTCCAGTTTTCTAGTTATTTGTGGAATAAGGATACTAATCTTAATTAGACTCTCAGAGGTTAAATTTGAGATGTCTACACATTTTAGAAATTTAAAAATCTTACCATATATGTTTTTATGGTAAACCAACAACATCAGCACATGTAACACAAAGATTTTAGTTTCTAACAACAAGTCTCTACTAAAAGAAGCCAGAGATCCTGAGAAAATGTAATATTCTAAAGCTGGAGCAGAGTAAATTCAAGATGAATCTGTAACATATTGCTTGCTGGAAAGTAAGTACATGCCAAAAACATGATGGTAACTTATCCAATGGACACAGAATCCAGCTTGCAGGGAGTTACACTGGCCAAATTTCAAATGATTTGAGCATCAAAATTACCGATAGTGATGAATTATAGCCCGTTGAATAAGAGAGAAACCCTGAGTACATATGGGTGAAGAAATAAGTGTATGCTTACATATACGCATACATGAAAGGGAAGAAGTTGAGACTCTTGCATACAGTTAAATGTCAACTAATAAATGTAGGTGATGATGATGATAGATAGATCGATAAAATGAATTTGGCAATGATTAATATTTGCCAAAATCAGTGGCAGAAGATTGCCAGGGTACAAGACATTTACTTAATTCTATAGTATTTTTGGATAGCACAGAAACTTGACAAACACACCTTCAGCAAATCTTCAAAGCTAAAATGACCAACATTGGAAGACCAGTATCATGTTACTCTGTGTGAGATGAATTGAGAAGGATATAACATCAGTTCTATGGTATTCCTAATGAAGACTGGTAACCTGACTCCAAAGATGAAGATATATCAGACAAACCCAAATTGAGAGATGGTCTGCAAGACAACTTGCTTTCTTTTCAGATGTAACAAGACCCAGGAATACATAGAAAGGCCATAAAATGCATGTATACTCAAAAGACAAGACAACTAAGTGCAATATGTGATCCTAAATTTGATCCTGCACTGTCAGAAAAGTAGCTGTGAAGCTCAGTGTTGCAATGACCAAAAGACTTGGAATGTTCCCTATGAAGGAGAAAATGATATTGTGTGAGTATAAGCCTCCCTGGCTTTTACAACTGCATTCTGGGAGTGTCAGAGGATCACCTCATTCTCGGTTAATAGGTCAATACACTGTGAAGTAAAGGAGCATTTTGTTTCCTATTTATTAAATAGTTCAGAGGAAATAATTTGCATATAAATATATATAAACATTATCTACCTATCTGTGTATCTATCTTCTATAGTTTAAACGTGTCTTCTCTAAAACTTGTGTTGGAAACTTCATCTCCAATGCAAGAGTGTTTGGACATGGGACCTTTCAGGGGTGTTTAGGTCCCATACCCTCACGAATGAATTAATTCTGAAATAAAAAGTGATTGTGAGATTGGGTTTGCTCTCATCTGCTTTTCTCCCACATGAGGACACAGAACTCATCCCTCTGGTATTCTTCTGCTTTCTTCACATGAGGATTCAGCAAGAAGGTCCTTATCAGTTTTTGTGTCTTGATCTTAGATTCCAGTCTCCAGGACTGTAAGAAATAAATCTTTCTGTTCTCTGTGAAGTCTTAGGTATTCTGTTTCAGCATCACAAAACAAGGTAAGATTTTATCCATCTATCAGAGAATCTAGAGAACACTAACAGAGAAAAATGCAAATAATTGATGGATCCAGGTAAAATCTGTATGGGGGTATGTTTTTACTGTTTTTGAAAAAAAATTATAAATCTAAAATTATATCAAAATAAAAATTTCAAAAATTTCCTAATTAAAAACTACCCTATCTCGTGTCCTCTCCTGATATTTCAAGTCCTGAGCTCTAGCTCCGTTGGACAACTTACCTAGATGACCATGTGCGTTCCTGACTCTATGCTTTTCAGCACACCATTTCCTCTCCTTACAATTCCCACCATGCCTTCTCTGCTTATCTGAGGCCACATATACTTCCCGACCTCTGCCAATGGTCACTACTTCTGTAAGACTTCCAGCATTCCTCTAACAGGACTTTCAGCAGTACTAAGATTTAATCGGTCCTTTCTCCATTGGTCCACAGCACCTGTTCTGTGCTGCTAATGTGGTCCATCAGCTAGAGTAGGCTAGGTAGCACCATGGAAGTGAGGGGTAAAATAACTCAGGCTTCTTTCTCATGATAGCTAAGTGTCCAGTGTAGACTGCCACATAGGCTCTGCTCACTGTGGCCATTCAGCAAGTGAGGTTGATGGCAACTCTATCCTGACATGTTTCTGTGATTGCACATCAGAGACAAAGGAAAATAGGAAAGCATGAGGCTTAAAGTTCCTTGTCAGCAGTGATTTAATC
The DNA here is from genome assembly GCA_004027875.1 of Aplodontia rufa. Lineage (NCBI taxonomy): Eukaryota > Metazoa > Chordata > Mammalia > Rodentia > Aplodontiidae > Aplodontia > Aplodontia rufa. The sequence goes on from PVKS010010150.1 coordinate 60,992, forward strand.
CACTTATGTTCTTCATTTTTCCATTGTTTAAAAAAGTCACATGGAGCCAATGAATACATGAGAAAGTGCTCTAAATCATTAGTAATCAGAGAAATGCAAATGAAAACCACATTAAGATATCACCTTATACCAGTCAGAATGGCAAAGATGAAGAAAATAAACAACAATAGATGCTGGAGGGGATGTGGAGAGATAGGCACACTAACACACTGTTGGTGGAGCTGCAGACTGGTACAGCCCCTCTGGAAAGCAGTATGGAG
>PVKS010010151.1:0-61255 GCA_004027875.1 Aplodontia rufa
AACATGAGTTAAATTCAGATAAGATGTAATGCTTTACAATTTAATACTATTTTTAGAGTTATAATGGGAAGGGGAAGGGAGGGATAAGGGAGGGTAATTGGGGGGGCACTCCTGGGGATAATTGCAATGTCCAGAATATATACACATCTTATACACATTTTATATTGTTTTGTTAAAATCTTGTAAGGTTGCTCAAAAAAAAAAAAATGCCTTTCTTCTCCCCCCACCAATTAAATCCGTTGCACACTCCTAGATATTCTGACGTCTGAATGGCTCTTCATTCCGTTCACTTTTCACCCCATGAAACGTACTGGGAGTCGCCTACCATCCGATCTGCTGTCTCAATCATCAAAGGTCTCACCGACTTTGTGCATTTTGCAATCTGCCCCTGCTTGTCCCGCAAGCTCTCCTCCTTCCTCACGGCCTCCTCTTTAAGGCTCTGCTCCCTGATTGACTTCTGCCCGCCAGCAATGCGTCAGTTTATATGTCAGTTCCCTGCTCTGGAACAAGTGCTTCCAAGTGTGCACTCAAGACCTGTGCTTTTATGGGACCCAGATGAGGTTACCTTCTCACACCTTGTTGATGTCTGTCATCAGAGCAGAAGCTCTAGGAAGGCAAGGGGTCGTTCCATCCCTGGGACCTAGTACAGTGCCTGACACATGTGATAGGCTTGCCACACTTACTGACTGCATTAATCAATGACAGTATAAACTGGAATTATTAATATGCAAAACTGTGATTGACGTCATCCATTCATTGGCTGATTAATGAACACAGGTTATGGCTGCAAATTTAAAAGGCAAATCAGTAAAAGGTGGAGGAGGTTAGATAGGACACAGAAATGACAAGTACTCTGGAACTAACTATATGAATGCTAGGTCAAGATGACAAAAGACTGATTCTCGAATAGCACAAGACCTGTTTAATCTTGTGTGTAAAGAGCTTCTGGAAAGCTCCTGGAAGGGCATCTAGCAGATTCACAAATTTGTTTTACTTATGATAATTGCTATTAAAATTAATCAAACGTGCTATGTAAATGCCCTTTAAACATATTTAGATTTTGAAAATTGCCATTAAACAGATGAGAACATAATGGAAGTGCACTTTCAGCATAATTGCCATTAGCATAGCTAATTGTTTATGTTCATTTCAACCCTAAGTGTGGAGCTTTCACTTGCAGGGCAGTCACTCCAATTTCAGACCAGAAAAAGCACTGGTAAAGAGAAAAAAAAGAGACAGAGAGGCAAGCCAAGGAAGTGTCCTGCTGTAAACTGTGGAATACAAAAACCAAATTAGGAAACATTTCTTTATGGCGGAAATATTTCCAAACTCATTTTAAAGGGCCAGCATTGCTCTAATACCAATGCCAAGAAAACAAAGAAACAGACAGATAGGAGAAAAGAAAACTACAGGCCAGTTCCTGTAATAAATATACCTGAAGAAAATCCTGAACAACATGCTGACTCATCAAACACAGCAACTCATCAAAAGGGTTAAGCAGCAGGATCAAGTGAGACTCCCTCTATTATGCAAGGTTGGCTTAACATACGCAAATCAAACAAGGTGACACACCACATTGAGAGAGCCCAAGGGATCCTCTCAACAAGCACAGGAAAAAGCATTTTTGCAAAGGTAAGCATCTGTTCATGATAAAAACTCAAAAAACGAGAATAAAAGGAAATTTCGTTAACACACACACAAAAAAAATTCATAAAAAAATCACAGCTACATTATAGTTGGTAGGGAAAAAACTAAAAGTACTCTTTTCTAAGACCTGGTACAACACAAGGATGCCCAATGTTTCTATTCAACGTAGTAGCAGAAGTACTAGAAAGAGGAATTAGATAAGAAAAAGGAATACAAAGCTTGCAAATTAGGTAGCAAAATCATGTTTGCATATGACACAATCCAACACATAAAAAACTCTGAAGATTTCATGCAAAAGGTTAGAGTTAATAAATAAGTTTGATGTAGTTTCAGGATAAAAATACCAACATAAAACATCCATTGTTTTGGTACACTAACAATGATTTTTTTTCTACAGGGAAATCAAGTAAACAATCTTACAATAATAGCATCAAAAAGATAAAATACTTATGAATAAACTAAAGAATAAGCTACCAATAATGAAATACTTGAAATTATGAATTCTTAAGGAAATGAAAGATCTGCACCCTGAAAACTATGAAATATTTATGAAAGAATCTGAATGAGAGACATGTCAATGAAAAGATATCCATATTCGTGAATAGGAAGGTTTAATTTGGTTAAAATATCTATAATACCTAAAGCAATATACAAATCCAACACAATTCAATGTCCCCCCGAAAAAGTGAAGCAAAACAAGTCATGATTTCAAATTATATTACAAAGCTATAGAATTGAAGACTGTGGTTCTGGCATTGAAACCAGGCATACAGGCCAATAAGTCCAGAGTCCAGAATCAAATCGAAGCATGCCTGGCCAACTAAGTTTTGGCAAGGACACCAAGAATACACAGTGAGAAAAGGACAGTCTCTTCAATGAATGGTTCTGGGAACAGTGAATATCGACATGCAAAAGGATGAAATTGGACGCTTATCTCACATCATATATAAAAATCAACTTGAACTTGTTTAAAAGCTCAGAAGTAAAACTGAAACAAGAAAACTCCTAGAAGAAAACATACGGGGATATTCTCATGCAACGTCTTGTTGACATGACACAGAAAGCTCAGACAACGAAAGCAAAACTGGACAAGCTGGATTGCGCCAGACTAAACATTTTCTGCACAGCAAAGGCAGCAGTCGAAAAAATGAAAAGACAGCCTATTGATTAGAAGAAAATACTTACAAATCACATATCTGATAAAGGGTTAACATCTAAAATACGTAACGAACTCACACAACTTCAACAGCAAATAAGTCAATGAAGGAATGAATAACTAAAACAACCCCTAATTTTGAAACTGGACAGAGAACCTGAGAAAATATTTTTTTCAATAAAGACATGCAAATGGCCAAAATGTAAATGTATATGTAAAAGAACTAAAAAATGCTAGTGCTTTGCCTTTTAGGGGAATGCAAATCAGAACCAGACTGAGTATCAGCTCATGCCTCCCCACCCGCTGAGTGATAGCTACTATCAAAGGCAAAAGTGTTGGGAAGGTACAGGTCAGGGAAGCCATGGTACCCTGTTGGTGGGAGTGAACACTGGTAAAGCCATTATGGAAAACCATGCGCATCTTCTGCAAAAAAATTAGAAAGAAAACTCTGATATGACCCAGCAATCTGTCTTCTGCATGTACATTCTGAGGGTATGAGACCAGAGCTTCATAGGGATAATTTGCACTGCCACGTTTACAACAGGCCAAGATAGAAAACAACCCAAGAGTCCATAGACAGGTGAATTGACAAAGAAAGTTTGGTCTATTAGCACCACAAAACATTGCCCAGCCTTTAACAAAAAGACACCATTTATAACAGCATGGAGGGCACTATGCTGAATGAAAGAACCAGGCATAACAAGGAAAATATCGCATGCTTATTATATGTGGAATCTAAAAAACAAAGTCACACACATGGAAATACAGTAAAATACAGAACTTTCAGAAGGAAAGAAAAAGTAGACAAGAAATAACCAAAGAAAACGGAAATCGTAGAACAGCATTTTTTAAATTAAAACAAGAGTAGCAATTCCTGAGTCCTCACATCTAAACTACGGATTGATGAGCACTTGATGGAGCTGAGCCTGGAGAGCAGACGTGAGTCCCAGCTTGAGAAGGCTGGACCCGGGCACACGGGCTTAGCTGCAGCAGGGTGGTGCTTCTGTTTTCTAAGGGAGACAGGAAGCTATTGTGGAAGACAATAACAGAACGTAGTATGATATGTATTCTATTCCAGCACAAGTCACAAAATGAGAAGCTCATGAGACAAATCCAAGTAAATGTCCTTATTTTAAGATTAATAAGAATAAGGAGAATGCTGGAAAAACAAATGGCAAACAAGGGTGCTTATTTCTGGGTTTGGCATTAGAGCTAATACGTATTCTCTGCACTATTCTGTCTTTCCCAAATTCTCCACAGTGTGCACACACGTTCTTTTTAATCAGAGTAAACAAAAATATGCTACTTTTTAAAAACCATACCAGCTCATATCTATTAGCCACGTGCACCGGTTTTCCCTTAACTATTACGCTGTTATATTAGAGCTATTTGTTAACAACATTTCATTGTGAAAAGAACACATGAATAGGCATTTAATTGCATAGGGGATTTGTACTGAAACCATTTTAATAAATCAAGTTTGGAACATCTGCAAACATTTGCACCTAACTGCGTATCTGAAGGGACAGAACTGAAGAAAGCACAAAAGCTCTGAATCAGAAAGAAAATGAAGAATTTCAACACAAATCTGCTGCCAGAATCACAGTTGAAAATCATTGTTGTTTTGTATACAATTCTGATTTGTTTAATGAAGTTCTGATTGTCTTCGATGCAAAGTAGCAAAGTTCTTCAGATAGAAAAACAGTGGCTTTCTTTAGTTTATACTCAGTGAGAAAAACCATGGAAATCAAGGAAAATAATATCGAATGCACTGGTTTTTGGTTTTCTTATTCCAAGATCAATTTGGTTTACATTTCAAACAAGAGCACATTGCCACCAGTCCTCAAAACAGCAATACCATTGAGTTGACACTCCAAGACACCACTAAGCAGCCACTTGGTTTTTTTATTATTATTATTATTAGTTGAATACGAACTTACCATTGAGGGGGAATCGTTGTCAAACAATTAAGAACCAATATATATTCACATAGTTAGCCAAGGCTGATGCCATGTCATGGTTTCCCCCCTTGGGTGCCCCATGGACTTGTGAAGGTCGGAGATCTCCTTCTGAGTTGATTCCCCCATACTCCCTCCCTCCAGTCTCCTAGATATCTTTCCTGTTCCCTTCCCCCTTCTGGCCCCCCTCCCTAGGTCTCCAGGTATCCTAGGCAAGGTTCCCCCCTGTTTGTGTAAAAATTCATACATGTTGAGGTTATTACTAGCTTAGCCATCTAACATACTGTTTCCGGTTGTATTCTAGTTCCCACAAATGAGAGAAAACATTCAGCCCTTGAGTCTCTGAGATTGGGATATCTCATTTAGCATAATTTTTCCCATCTCCATCCATTTGGCTGCAAAAGCCATAATATTGTTTTCCCTAATGGCCGAGTAGTATTCCATGGTATATATGTACCAAAGCTTTTGAATCCACTCATCTAGTGAGTGGCATCTGGGTTGGTTCCATAGTCTAGCTATGTAAATTGAGCTGTTATAAACATTGATGAAGCTGTATCTCTATAATATGCTGATTCTACCTCTTTTGGGAAAACACCCAGGAGTGGGATAGCTGGATCAAAAGGTGGTTCCAGCCCTAATCTTTTGAGGAGTCTCCGCAGTGCTTTCCAGAGTGGCTGAACCAGTTTGCAGTCCCACCAGCTATGTGACAGTGTTCCTCTCTTCCCGCAGCCCCTCCAGCATCTGTTGTTGTTTGTATTTTTCATTTTTGCCCCTCTGACCGGAGTGAGGTGGAATCTCAGTGAGGTTTTGATTTTAAGCAGCCACTTGTTACCTGTAATGGATGGAAAATGAGTCACTGAGCACCTCATTTCCAGCAGTGGACTGGAAGGTGGAAGGGCAAGTCTTTACTCTCTTGTATTTGTCAGGCTACATGCTCTACAAAACAATGATACACTTTCCTAATCCGTTTTTAATTCTTTTTCTTCTGAGCTTTGTTTCTTGACTACTTATTGGGTAAAGAAATAAATTGTGGGTAAAAGGAAAGCAATGTGCTTGCTCAACATAAACTCTCTTAGCATTGTAATAGCTTTCATACGTCTATGAACTTGAAAATGGTATTTGGTGATGTCAATATGTCAAGGCAACAGAAATCAGGGGTATTGTTCCTAAGATTAACAGTAGTCACAACATGACCTGGTGATTCCACTCTAGGTATATATCCAAGAGAACTGAAAACACACACTCTCTCTCTCTCTCTCTCTCTCTCTCTCACACACACACACACACACACACGTTTATAGCAACATGATTCATAGTAGAGAAAAAGTAAATAAGACTTAACACCAATTCACTGAAGAAAAAATAAACATAATTCACATATCCACGTAATGTGATGTCCTTCTGAGTTGATTCCCCCATACTCCCTCCCTCCAGTCTCCTAGATATTATCCCTAGAAGGAAAGAATGATACGTAACTTGCATGAGAACAGGAAGAAACTCAAAAACACAATTAGAAGTAAAAGAAACCAAACACTGAAACTGAAGGCTTGACTTCGGGTGGATAGAGAACTAGTTATTTCCAGAGCTTCTGAGCCAGAACCACCAACCACACTACTTTTGAACTTATGATTCAAAAACTCCTGCTAAAATTGGGGGTAAATTGCTACATAGGAACATGTGACGAAAATAGAGACCTACTTTGTTGTAAGTGGTAGCATAGACAAAAAGATTTTAAAAATCTTAAAGCCTATTAGAATCAAATATATAAATTTAATTTGTATCTATTCAAAAAAATAGATACACAAAGAAATTTAGAATTGTCCTTGTGGAAGTGAAATTTCTTATAGGAAAAGAAAGATGCAGAAAGTTTTGCACATAAAGCATTAACATATGTCCATGCTGCTGTTACAGTGGTGTGTCACATAACTGTGTTGGGATCATTCATGGGGAATAGATGGGTGGTTGTCCCACAAGATCTTAAAGACACTGTCAATTTTCTGTCACCTAGTGACTCTGTAGCCATCATATGTCATATCACAAAGCCATACTCATGCTGTGGTGGTGCTAGAATAAACAGACCTACCATGTTGCCAGTTATATAGAAGCACAGCACATACAATCATACAGAGTAAATAACCTTCGTAATGGCAATAAATGACTGTGCTACCGGCTTATGTATTCACTGCATGTGTTGTCATTATTTTAGAGTGTACTTGTTCTACTTATATAAAAATGTTGACTGTGATCTTGCTTCTGCAGCACACAGAATAAAATTGGAGAGATACAGAGGAGATTAGCATGGCCCCTTGCACAGAGATGACATGAAAATTCATGAAGCGTTCCAAAATTTTTAATTAAAAAACAATAAATAAGTAGAAGCAAGATCAACAGAGTACAGGAAGGAGAATAGTGGGGAGGGAAGAGAGGAGGGAAAGAGGAAGCACTGGGGACTGAAATGGAGCAAATTGTATTCCATGCATGTGTGAATATGTCAAAAGGAACCTTGCTATCATGTGTAAATATTATGCACTAATAGAAACACTTTACAGCTGTGTAGTGCAAGGCATTCCGCATGCAGTGCCTTATGCATCTCACGTGTACTGAGTCTCTGGATGGGATCCTTTTCTCTTGTGCTCTGCATAATCTCATGTTCTGCTTATTGTGGCCCTAGAAATAACAGGGCATGCCATATAGCCTAATTAGCTTGGGTGTGCAGCAGACCATACCATTTAGGTTCTAGATAGTGCCCTGCATTATGCCCATGTGTTAACAAAATTGCTTAACAACACATTTCTCAGAATGCGTCCATGCTGTTAAGCAAAGCATGACTGTATGTACACAAAATGTTTCTAGAAGTAAGTAATTGACTGACATTTGTGAAATAAATACGTAAGCCAGTAAGTGGTTTATGTATCTATTACACATTTTGTCATTATTGCTCTAAGTGGGAATAGCAGATTTATAACCTTGCCTGGAGGAATTTCCATCTCTCCCAGCTTTAGTAACAAAAACTCAAAATATTTACTAGCAAGAGTGTTGGACTCAGTAGCAGAGCAGTTACAAATTTAAAGCAGAGACAAGAAGAATGGGTGAGCTGTAGACGGCTGTGACCATACACTCTTGACACATTTCTATCTGACTTCTGAATTGCGTGCATGCCTGAGAAAAAGAATCCAGCAAGAATTCAGTGCCCTAGGAAACGTGAACCATTTGCACATCTACATGCATTCCTTGACCCACACAGAACTCACGCAACAGAATCATAAAACACTTACCCTCTGCCCAAGTCACTGGTTGTCTACTAACTATAAAAAAAAAAAAAACCTAGGAAGCTGATAAGCAAACAAATGAAAGTTTTGCATAGATGTCAAAAGTACTGGGAAGAATAAAACAGAATCCAAAGCTATAGCAATGTGCTGTCTGTAATGCATGGCTTAAAACCAAAAATTATGAAGACAATTAAAGATGCAGGAAAACGTTTTCTCTGCTCTGTAAACAAGAAGGAAATAGAAAAGGATTCTAAGTGGGACCACATATTTGACTGAGCAAATATTTCAGTGCATGTATTACAAATACGTTCAGAGAATTAAAGAACATTTTCAAATGATCAAAGAGAAATATGCCATGATTAACGAATAAATGGGAAATTGTGAAAGAGAAATGAAAATTATGAGAATGAAACAATGGAAAATTTAGATCTAAAAACAATAATTAAAATGAAATATTTTAATAATTTAATAATTTAATTTAATAATTTAATAATTAAAATGAAAAACGTATTAGATGGACTCAAGAACAATCTGACCCAGCACAAAAAGCAGGAAATTGAATGAAGAATAACAGAAAATTATAGCTCAAATTACAGGCTAAATATATGTAAGAAAAATGAAGAGATCCTCAAAGACACATAGGGTAATATTAAACACCCCAACATAGCTATGATTGGAGTTCAGAAAGATACAGAGGAAGGGCATACAATTAGAGAAAAAACAATGGTGAGAAATCTCCCAAATTTGTCAGAAAATATCTACAAATTCAGGAAATTGAATAAAATCTGAGCAGGATAATCTCAAAAGATCGCCTAGGTACATATTCAAGATGCTAAAAGTTAGTTTGAGATAAAGAGGAAAAAGTAGAAAATTCTTCAAGTGAAAAAAATTTTAAATACATCAATCTTTCCTAAACATATTGCTAAGAAAGAAGGCTGTCCAAAATTGTGCTGCCTTACTTAACTTCAGAAATGATTAAGGTCAGTAAGACCAAAGAAAAACAGGAACCCTGTGTAAGCACTACAGTCTAGCACGCGGTATGGACTATGCCATTACCGTATATTTAGGCTGTAGTTAAACAATTAAATACATCCAGGTACAGCTAAAGAATGAGGTAAATTGATGGTGGATGGGGAGGGTCATGCTTCTCACTACCAGAGCTGGAAGTTAGAGATAAGCAAAAGGAAGACACCAGAATGCTCCATGCATTAATGAATTAGAGTAGAAGACAACATTGTGAACTCAGGATTTGCTCAGCAGAGACAGTTACATATAAAATTTTATAGATCTGTGTCTGTACATACATTAGAATGCACACATTGTCTTGCTTGGCAAGCTGAAAGTGTGGACACCCAGTAGCAGTGAGCACACCTAGCCTCCAAATTTTGGCTTCCAGTACCATTATTCAGTAAAAGCAAACAGGATTACTTAAAGGAATCTTTGATTGCAGGGAAAAGGGCAGACATACACAAGATAAATCTAATACATTTACAATGCCAGAAAAATTCTAAACTTTTATGAGAGTGAAAATTACTTAGAATAACCAAAGTAATTTCTTCCACATTTTAATTGGTGCATTATAGTTATACATAATGAAGGGATTTGTTGTCTCATATTCATACATACATACAGTATAACAATATAATTTGGGCAATTTCCCTCCCCAACACTTCTTCCCTCCCACCCCTTCTCCCTCTTCCTGGTTTCTTTTATCTATTAATTTCCCTCAAGTAGTTTTTAAAAGAGTAAAATTGGAGAATCTATCCTATCTAACTCAATGGCTTACTATAAAGCTACAGTGATTAAAGTAGTCCTGTACTGGCAAAAAAGATAGATTTGTAGGTCAGTGGAACAGGAAAGAGAGGCCAAATTTCAGCTCACTCATAGGTGATTATTGATTTTTGGTGGAGATGCCAAGTCAGGTGAACTGAGGAAGGAAATTATCTTTGAGCTCGTGGTGTAGGTCACTAGATATTCTATGGAGAAAACAATGAACGCTGATTTTTTCCTCGTATCATACGCAAGAATCCTTTCAATATCTAAAACCAGAAAATATCTATGAGAAAATATAGGAGAAAAATCAAGGCAGCCCTGCAGTAGGCAAATGTTTTTAGTTAAAAACAGAAATTTTTTAAATGATTAATGGGATTTCACCACATCTGAGATACATTAGGACGTGATGTCCTTTTGCTTAGTTTACAGCGTTCTTTACTTTGAACAGACAACTATCTAACATGAAGGTAGAGCTGGGATGTGTTGAACAATATATTAAAGGATATTGAATGGAATAACTGTGACACTTATTAACTTAGTGCAGTAATTTTTATTTGTCATTAAAATCCAACTGGGTGTATGCAGGAATGGAGGGGCCTAAGAGTTCTGGTCCACTGAGGCGTTCAGAGTGACAAGGGCCAGGTCATCTTTCACCTGCAACTTCCAAAATGACTCTGGTGTGTCACCTCTGTCTGGTGCACAGAGAAGGGAGTGAGGGTTCCCATGACAGGGTTGTGATGTATCTTCTGCTCACCTTCTGCTGGGTACAACTCCATGGCCACATCTAAATACAAAGAAGAAATGTAACCTGCCTAGGTAGACAATGGTGTGGGCTGATGAACACAGTCTCCAACACAGCCCATGGTGAAAGGTAGACATTCGTGACTATCTAGAATGTAGTTTATCTTTCATGGTTAGAACAACCTAACTTTATTTGAAATATCACACTATCAGTCCATGTGCTTCGGGTCAGGCATTACATGAATTAACCAAGCCAAACAGAACCAGTGTTCCTCTAGCCTAGAAATTCACTGCAACTACGAGAAGCTATACAACTGGTCATTTCTATATCTAGAGCTGATGGTGGGCATCTCCTCCACCTCTTTGGGAACGTTTATTTTTGAAGGACTGTAACAGAGATGAAAAAGTGCCAAGAAAAGTTGAAAGTGTCATTAAGACTTCTTAATTTCATTGTTGGAGCTGCTGGAGTAGCTATTCCACTAGCAAACACTGAATTTGAAATTTAAAACCCTGTTAACCAATCTTCCTTCTTTAAAGAGAGAGTGAGAGAGAGAGTGAGACAGTGAGAGGGAGAGACAGAAAAAGAGAGAACAATTTCATTTCATTTTGCATTTGGCTTTTGTTGCTTAGACACTCCATTGTGTATGTGGTGCTGGGGTACGAACCTGTGTCCCTGCGCTTGCAAGGCAAGCATGGAAACCGCTGAGCCACCGCTCCAGCCCCCTATTCTCTCTTTTTAATTAGAACAATTTGCAGCAGTTTTATCATGGACAGATAAGTATTCTTATTAATACAAGGAGTTATTGGAGCAAGGACTCAAGCAGAGAGATGAGCAAAAGCACGGTGCGTGGATCAGGTCAGGGGAGCTGGTGGCCAGATTCAGTCCAAGATCACATTACATTTTAAAGGGTCAATGTCAGGAGAACTTGGAACTATGTAACAGGGCAGATGGCCAGTCTGAAAGACAGATCAAACCAACTGTAACTACTTCGCTTCAGCTCACTTGAGCACCTGGGGATAAGCTCACTCTGGAGACATGGAATGGGGTAGGACATTTTGACTCCTCTCCAATGGTTAAAGAACTAGGGCACGATCTCTATTTGCCCCATGATGAAGCAGGGCTGGAACTGAAGCCTTCAAAGCAAGCCAAGTCTTTCTCCCTTTATCACACAGCATAGAGGAAATGCCATGAGTTTTAAACAAATTCTTCTAATGGAAAGACACTTTCTGGGGATTCGAAATTCACCTGCGTTTTCTGTATTGAGAGAAGTTAATTTAGTAACCACCACCATTGAACACCCAATCTAATAACACATGTTAGAGTGATTTACATCTGAAATTATACTTTGACTGAGTTTATTCCAGATGCTGATGAAAAATAATCTAGAAGAACCAACTCTTGTTTTCCCCTTATAACAAGGAAAAGATGTCCATTTGTAGCTGAAAGGGCAATTGACCACACTATGGACAATTTCTTTACTAAGGACAAACAACCAACTGGTCATTATCTTAATCATTAATGTTAAGTTATTTGGGCTGTTGATATCATTCTTAGGATACCAAATCAGACTTTATTTTATGTCATATATATCAAACTTCTGTTTGCAGCAATTGTTCTATAATTATGCTTTTGGACAGATAATTTACCAACTGAAATTTTCAAAGTTTGAAAATATGGATATCATGTGGTCAGATATTAGGATCTGTTTTGCTATTTCTAACTAACTTTTATTCATATTATGAATTTGTCCTGGGGCTTAAATTCAATTAGCTTCTGAAACAGGGAGATCCACTATGATTTATAAAGTCAGTATTATCTGCTACTGAACAGAAAATGTCCTTTAATAGTTGGGGAACTAAGACATCTTTTCCTTGATTCCTTTTATTTAAAAATCAACTGTGCTGGTGAGCTTTCCATCACTGTGACAAAATGCCTGACAAAAACAACTGAAGGATTCATTTTGGATCATGGCTCAGAGGTTTCCACACCTGGTCACTTTGCCTCATCACTTTGGGCCTGAGGCAAGGCTGAATCTCATGGTGGAGAGGAAGTGGCAGAGCACAGCTACTCACCTCATGGCAGATGAGAGGCAAAGGGAATAAGACCAAGGAAGGGGCTGGGGACATGGTATACTCTTTAAGGACAAGCCCAGTGACCCGGTTCCTCCAACAAGGCCTCACCTCCTACCATGCCCACCACCTTCTGGTAACACCATCAAATTATGAATGCATCAGTGCATGAATCCACTGAGAGGTCATAGTCCTCTTGATCTAATCAGGTCTCAGAAGCCCCACCTCTGGACCCTGGGATCAAACAGGCACCACATGAGTTTTCAGGGACATTCCAGATCCAAACCATGACATCAAGTCAATAGGCTTCCAACACTGGCCCTGATGGGAATATTATGTGATACCCCATAAATATGCACAATTTTTATGTGCAGTAAACTTAAAAAGAAAACACTTTTCTAAATCTTTTTAGGAGACTTATATCCTGTTAAAACCCTTGTATAAATGATTTGTATTCACAGAAAATACAGAGGTTTATGGTATCCACAAGTGGTTTATTTAGTCTCTGAGACTTACTGTGTCAGAATTAAAAACAGAAGCATCTGTACTCCATCCATTCAACCAATATGTATTGAGCAAGTGATTGTGCTCTGCACTGCACGAGATGGTGAGGAAATGAAGCCATTGTCCTGTCGGGTTGTCATGGCAGGGCCACAGGAAACTTAGAGAACCGTCAATTGATTTTGGAAGGAGGAAAAGGGTATCAGACAGGACTGTCAAGAAAAGGAAAGGTCCAATGAAATAATTGTTAGCTTCCACACTTCAAATAAAGTACACTTTCTCCTCTCTAAACCAATATTATGTCATAAATGCACTATCAGGGGGCTGGAGCGGTGGCTCAGCGGTTACGGAGCTTGGTGCACAAGTGTGAGGATCCGGTCTGAACCCCAGCACCACATACACAACTAAGTGTTGGAGTAATGAAGACCAGATGAAAATCCAAATAAAATTGATTCTTTTTCTCTCTGACTGTCCCTCTCTCTCTTAAAAAAGAAATAAATGCACTATCAGCTTTAAAGCTTCTGCATAGAATATCACTTGCTAATGATGAAGCACAATTTGTCAAGAGGTAATTCTCCCAATAAACAGAGACTATGCACTATTTCCTAAGGGAGACACAAAAGAAATTAAAAAAAACATATTTGTTGAGAATGTCTAATTCCCATTTTTGAAACACCTGTAGTGTGAGTATGTTTTCAAGTAAAGCTTGCTTGTCAAATACAATTGTCTTCCAACCAGCCATTCGATCACTTCCTTTCTTGTGGAGCTATTTAAGAGAGGTTCCTGAGAACTCTTCTGAGAGAACACTGGATATTTCTGAAGAATTCATTTCTAGAGAATGATGACACGTTAGCAATCTCTGCAGAGGATGGAGGAATGTCTGAGGTGAAGCAGGACCCTTTGTAGAGTATGCATTTCCCTCTACGATGGTTGAAGGAGACTTTGAAACACAGAGCAAGTGCATGTTAAAGGAAACACTATTGGAAGAACTAATGGGTTTCCTTTCAAACTACTACCTACTGCTAATATTGTCTCCTTTTGCTCAACTCAGTTTCTGAGATGGTAATCATGCTATACTATGAAGGGCAAAAAATAAGAGATTTCTATAAAATAATCTTTTTTCTCACGTCAACCAGAGCTCACCCTGGCAGGGGACAACTGCGCAATGTACAGTCAGGCAGCTCAGCTGAAAAACAGTGCGTTGAGATCTTTGCCTCAGAACGAAGCAGCTCTCCTGCTGCTTTCATTCAAGTCTGGCAGTGACAGCTGTTGAGTCTCAGTTTTGGAAAGTGAAACCCTCGGTGGTGGAGAGATGTTAGATTCTATTCATCCGGCATCTGCCGCAGCCCCGCTGCTGGCTCCATGTTTTTCTTCTCCAGCCCAGAGCTGGCATCGTTTCTGTCCTTGTGGTTCCTTAAGTTAACACTTCCTCACACAAGCCAGGATCTAACAGGTGTTCCAGCCCAAGGGACCAAGCATTCAGTTCTCCCTGAGCACCAGGACCATGACTGGATGGCTCAAACTGGCAACAGAGAACTTGAACTGACGCCTTCCTTTGGAACTCTTGGGAAAAGGATGCATGGTGTTTGTCTGTTGAAGCAGCTGTAAATATCCACACTGGACGTGGTGGCTGAAGTGGCAAATACATCTCACAGTTCTGTGTTCTGAGAAGTCCAAGATCAAAAGGCCAGCAGATTCAGTCTCTCTCAGGCCTCGCTGATAAAGGCACTGATCCAATTCATGAGGGATCACCTCCCAGAGGTATTTGCCCTAATATTGGTGGTCAGGATTTCAATACCTGTGTTTTGGAGGGACAGAGACATCTAGTCCAGATCTAAAAGGCTTGGGGCTTAGTGCCACTGAGTTGTCACATGCAATACACTTGCCTTAGAACAAATCTAACCCAGCGGGGAGCAGAGCTCAGAAACACAGAGAGAAGATTTGAACTGAACCCAGGGATAGTACATACACAGACCTTTCATTTACTTGAGACAATAATGATTTTTAATTAATTCTTATCTGCTGCTTAAGCTAGATTGAGCTTTCTATCTTTTCTCCTCTTGCAATTAAGTCCTACAAAACAGTATATAAATGAAAGGTAAACTGAAGCCTGATGAGAGGTGCAGGGAGTCTGCCTACTTAATTTCCAAAATTGAAGGCTGTACCTTATATTCCATGTGGCCCTGAGCAATGAACTTGACCACTCTGAACTTTCCTCTCTATAGAAAGCATAGACTCTAAAATGCTACCTCGCTCCTTCTTGACGTATTAGAGTGTGCAGGGCAAATGAGTTGCACATTTTAATTTTCACTAGTGGCTCCCCGGAGCATATCCGGCACAAGGCACCGTACCCACAGAGTGCAGTGTGGGAGGTACTGAAGGTGCACCTGGGTCATGAGGCAGCCTTGCAGCTTGTAAGACCGCTCTGTTCAGCGCCCTCCCAGTGTTCTTTCAGGCAGTTACCGGAACGGTCAGACCTAGAAGCAATCTACACATCACTGCAACCAACAGCACCACACAAATGGGGTAGCTGTGACCAGGAGAGGGGGAGGGATATAATTACAGTCCCATGGCCAGTGAGTGGCAGAGGTGAGCCCACATTTCATGTTCCCTGCCTCCTTGCGGGCATTCTCTTTCCATGACATCTTTAGTTGGAAAGACAATGGTGCTGTGTTTAGAGAGCAGATCTAAGCATCTCTCTTCAGAATGCCACCAGCTGGCTTGCTTATTTCTAGAGTCAAAAAATTTGTGAGAAAAAAATAAAAAGATGTTGGACTAACCTTTTGCAGGTGAGGTTGAGTGGCAGTTGCTATGCAACTCAACAAGAAGACTCGCAATCTGCAGGAGTTGAGTAGGAAGCAACCAATCTGACTAAATGTGAGTCTGATTGACTCATACCAGTAGGAAAAACCACCCAACTCCATCTCTGAAATGCACATTTATCTTGAAATGGAAATAGGAAAGAAAAATTAGGTTTAAAGCATTCGGGGACCCACATGTTTGGCTAAAATAGATTTCGTTATTATTCTTTATATTCTTTTTTATTGGCTATATAGACCCAGCGTCTCATAGATAAGAACTCTATTATCACTGTGAGAGTCTTACATTTCCACTATTAGACATGTTCAATATTTAAATCAAAAGATCAACATACTTCCAAAACAGTGTCCTGTGTGTTTTCAGTCCCTCAAAATAAATAAATAAAAATTCCTACCACTAATGAAAAGTATCATTATCATTCAAATAAATTTTTGTAGATCAAACATATAAAAGAATTTTCTAAGTTTTAATAATCCTCAGATTCATACAAGCAAATTTCACTATTGAAAAGAAACATCCTAGGGGCTGGAGCGGTGGCTCAGCGGTTTCGGCGCTTGCCTGACAAGCACGAGGACCCGGGTTCAAACCCCAGCACCACGTACACAACTGAGTGTTGGAGCAACTAAGGCCATGTGAAAAAACTAAATAAAGTTGTTTCTCTCTTTCTCTGTCTCTCTCACTGTCCCTCTCTCTTTAAAAAAAAAAAAGAAAAGAAACATCCTAAATTCTCAAAATGTGGATTTTTAAAAATTTGGAAGTATGCAATTGCCATCACTTTCCATCATTTCATTTTCATGGTTTCCTTACGCTGTTGAGTGCTCTCTCCTTGAACACTTCCAGTTCTTTTTGACCACTAGTTATCCATGCTTTGCTCCTTGAATTGAAGAGCCTCATTAGTTGAGCTTTGTTTCTCTCCAACTTTATATCAAAAATTGTCTAGCAATTCTCACAAGAATGTACTATCATCTTAGGATCTCAAAGAAAAACAAGCTAACATTCAAGAGGCAAAAATCTAACTCTTGAGAGACGGCAGGTGCTTCTTTCATGTGCAGTATGAGATCCACTTCTAAGTCGTGTTGACAATAAATAATTTCAAAACTTGATACTCTACTTGGGTTCAAAT
The DNA here is from genome assembly GCA_004027875.1 of Aplodontia rufa. Taxonomy (NCBI): domain Eukaryota; kingdom Metazoa; phylum Chordata; class Mammalia; order Rodentia; family Aplodontiidae; genus Aplodontia; species Aplodontia rufa. The sequence goes on from PVKS010010151.1 coordinate 17,059, forward strand.
ATATGAGTGACTTGAAACCCTTTCTATAAGAGTGCAGAGGGCAGACATCCTATAAACCCTATAGCTGCTAAATACCTAAAATGCTGGATAGAACCCGTGAAAATTCCCTATAAGCAAATGGGATGACCGGAAGAGGGCACACAGAAGGGCGCTGAGGCAGGCAGGTACCTAAAGGCCCTCTGAGCCTAAGGAAGGAAGCACCCCCTTGTCTCCTGGGAGAAGGCAGTCAGTGTAGAAGTCCCTACGTGATCCAGAATCACCAGCTGAGTGGCGATTAAGATAAAGAACACCCAGCCCAGTTCACAAAAGGAATTGTGCAAAAATGCCTCTGTAAGTCATGGCTACAGTGGCAGAGAAAACTGCTCCTCCTGAGATGGACAGCCACCAGTTGGCCCTCAGGGATACTGCTTCTCCTGAGATGGACAGGCACCAGCTGGCCCACAGACAGATCGGAGCTTGAGTTCACTTTTTGTGTGTGATATAAAAAATTCCTGTTGATCCCAGGAATTCTTTTAAAGTGGTTTTGTACAGTAGAACCTATTGATATCCACAGTAAGAAATCAAATCCTCTTTGGTTACAATGTTCCCAACCAAATCATAGAATCCCCAAAGGTTAGCAAACACTGAGTCACACCCAACATCACAGGACACAGGAAACAGGCTTTAAAAGAGGGATAATCAGCAGAAGTAACAAAGAGCAATATCAAATCCACAGAATTTTAGAGATTCAAAGTATCCCATATAGACTGAAACCAACATGTTACATGCTTAAAGAAATAAAAGACTGGTCCAGCCACTCTGGAAAGCAGTCTCCAAACTTCTTAAAAAATCAGGTTTGGATCCACCATATGACCCAGCTATCCATCTTCTGGGTGTTTTCCCAGAAGAGTTGGAATCAGCACATTACAGTGACACAGCAAAATCCATGTTCACAGCAGCTCAATTTACAATAGCTAAATTATGGAGCCAACCCAGATGCCCCTCACTGGATGAATGGATCCAAAAGCTCTTTGGATATATATACAATTGATTGTATATATATATACAATGGATTTCTACTTGGCTATTAGAAACAATGATATTGGATCAATTAAAGTTAAATGGGTGGCATTGGAAGAAATTATGCTGAGCAAAGTTAGTCAAACCGAGAGAGTCAAGGGCTAAATGCCTTCCCTCATTTGTAGACACTGGAACTAAACCCAGTCTTGAATGAAGGATTGTTAAACTCATGTATTAGATCCACCAAGAGCATACCAATACATAATCTAGGGGAACCATAAACATGTAGGTAGGGGAGAGAGGAAGGGAGAGATGGGGTGTGGCAGAGGTAGGAAGGATAAGGAAGGGTCTAGAGAGACAATCCACAATGTAGCCTATGCATCAACCTCCTGAGAAGTCAATGATTTTTATACCATCATTTAATTCTGGAAAATTTATAACACACACACACACACACACATATACATTTACATCTCTTAAAGGGGTGTAATATAGAAGAATCAAGAGACAGGAGAGTGGGCAGTGTTGGGGAAAATATGATTTAAGACCAAATGCATATCGTATTTCACTTCAAATGCATTTAAGATTCTTTGACAACTTAATTCATTAATAAAAATTTTTAAAAAAAAATAGTGAAAAGTGAATTGCAAAAAAATGCAATATGTCAATATTTATGAAATACAGTTGCAAGATACTGCATAAGATATTTGAATAAGCTATATTGTATACCCTTAAAAAATGCAAATGTATAATCCTATTGTCAGTTATAGCTAAAAATAACAAGGGGTGATAGGAAGCAAGTAGAAGGGGAAACGTTGGAACCAACCGAGTTAAAGCAAGGTGCACTCCAGACATTTATAAATAGTATGTCACTGTATATACTGTAGTCACATATGAAAAATGTTCTTCAGAGGTATAAGAATTATGTCATTGTACTTAGATATTTTAGGAAAAATATAGGACCAAGAAAAAGAGGCAAGAGATCTTGGGAACAGGAGGAGGGGGATGGGGGTTGTGGGGCAGGTATTGACCAAATTGTATTGCTGTATTGTGTGCATGTATGAATATGTGACAAGAAATCCCATCATTATGTACAGCTATAATGCACCAATAAAAAATAAGAAAAGAAAAAAGAAAGAAAAGGCCAACTTGAAAACATTAACTTGGAATAATAAAATTGTGCACATATTGAAAAGAAGGGGAAAATGAATACTTCTAAAATGAGAACTACATTTCTTTTAAAATAAATGTATGAGTCAATAGCAATTCTAACATATAGAATGCTAGGAGAAATTATATACATACAGTGATGGCCTGAATGTGAAAGCCAGAGAAATACATGACAAAGAAGAAGAAACAAGCGTGGAGAGAATTAAGAAGGGAGTCCGTGAAGGGTAAGGATTTTCCGGAAGGTATGATGGACATAAGCTATTAGAAACATTGTAGTAGAACTGCAGAATACCAAACACAAAGAGAACATGAGACCATCCGGAATGAAGGTGAAAAATTACCCACAGAGCAATATAGAGAAGGCTGTCAGCAACTTCCTCACAGCTACAATAGGAGCAGCAGGGCACGTTAACTTATCCTTAAAGAATAACAAAATGATCAGGACCCATTTGGAATTTATACCCAGTGAAATCATCTTTCAAGTGCAAGGGTGAGCTAAAAGCATTCTCACATAAAAACTGGGAGAATTTACTCAGATGAGACAGTCACCCCTAACAGAGCAGCTTTATAAAGAGCAATGGAGAAGAAAGGTCTGAGGTCCAAGTGGAGCAATGAAACACAGATGCTGGTAACCTGTGGAAATCCACACCGGAGTGAAAAATCGCATGCGCGGCAGTAACCACGCGCGGCTGTGAGAGGAAACCCAGAACCGAAGTATCCACAACAGCACCTGCTTGGAGAAGGCAGTGCTCAGGACTGGGGATTCCAGGTTCTTCCAGGGGTACGAAGAGGAGATTGAACTTAAATTTGATCATATGTGGATGTCAAAATTTCAAGACATTGGAATTTTATAAAAACCAAAGACAATGGAGAGCACTTAGTTAACTTCTAAACCAGCAGAACAAGTTTTAGAATAAGCTAGAAAAATATATCAGTAATTATGATATATATAAATGTATTAATTCATGTGATTAAGGACAATGGTTATCAAGCTATATTTTTTATTTAATTTTAGAGAGAGTGAAAGAGAGAATCAGCCTCATTTATTTTTTAATCTGGCCTTTGTTCTTTGTTTCTCAGACACTTGGTTGTATATTTGGTGCTGGGGTTTGAACCCAGGACCTTGCTTGTGCCAGGCAAAAGCTCCAACTGCTGAGCCACCACTCCAGTCCTATAAAGCTGTATTTTAAAAAACAACTTAAAATATCCATTTAAATACACATAGCATGAGACAGACTAAAACTGTAAGTTTAAAAAAAAGAGATAGAAAAGGAAACACAAACAAGAAAAAAATAATACATTAAAAAAGACAAAAATAGGGGTTGGGGATTTAGCTCAGTGGCAGAGTGCTTGCCTAGCATGCGCAAGGTCCTGAGTTCCATCCTCAGCCCTGAAAAAAAAAGACAAAAATAAAAGTAGTCTTCCAGGAAAAAAAAATTGTTTAAGATAAATCTCACCAGCATATAATGATAACAACTTTAAATCTGCCAAGAACCTGTAAGAAATTGAAAATTGCATATATTCAAAAACACAGCTTAAAAATATGTAAAACAAGATAAAGTACAACTATAACAAATTGATACATTATAGATATAACAAAAGACCAACATATCTCTGTGAATATTAATATTTGGGGGTGATTTAGATAAAGACATGTAAAGGGCAGCAACCAAATTTCACACTCATTATATGGGTAAGGAGAAAGAGAAGCTCAATTTACAGTTCTGAGTATGTTGACTATATTGACTATTAAATTATAACATACTACCAAAACTCATACAAGGATTGATCCTCTGTTTTTTCTTTTATTAAATCAATTCCCCTTTTATCAACACCCCATGCTTGGCGTAACTAGAGTCACGTTGACCTGCAAAGTCATGGATTACTTCTTTCTTTTAGAAACTTCTCTTTCAACCTCTATGACCATCGTCTCCCCCACTTTCCACCTTCCTCACTTAATCTCTATCCTTCCTTCCTCCTCTTCCACCTCATCTGTACATTTTGAGATTTACAGGGCCTTCTAAGCCTGTTCTCATTTCTTTCCTCTCTGTGTGATCTGTTAAGTACCATGAGCTGAACATCATCTATAATTTAATGACTGAAAGATCTGGTTTTGTTCCTGCTCTTTCCTCTGATTTTCTGACATATTTCAACTACTTCTAAAAAAAGGGGCAAAGCATTTCAAAGCTGCCAATGTCTAGCCATCTAGTAGACACTTTTTAAAATATTTCTTTATTTACTGGTACTGGGGAATGAATCCAGGGGTACTTGACCACTAAACCACATCCCAGCCCTCTTTTTCTTTTTAATGTTGAGACAGGGTCTTGCTAAGTTTCTTAGGGCCTCGCTAAAATGCTAGGCTTCATTCCTGTGAGCAACTGGGACTATAGATATTCTCCACCACACCCAGCTTCTACTGAGCATTTCTGAAATTCTAAGTCAAAGGGGAAAAATGCTAATGATCTTACCAAAGAAAAAACTGCAAACAATCCAAGAAAGGAAAGACAGAAAAGAAGGGAGAATTTCTAGGCTTAGCATTCTTACCTGTTAAAAACAATGAGCAGCGGGGTCCCTATTTAGGAAATGAATTTTGAGACTGTAATTTCAATTTGCAAATGCAATTGAGATGTACTTTTTACACTTTTTTAAAAGAAAGGGCCAGAAGGAGATAATCACTTTTATGTAGCTTTTCATGTTTCATGTGGCATTCATTGCTCTGACACCTACTGTGTACCTGGTGCTGGGGATTGAATTCACGGAGGTACTTGTGTGTGCCAGGCAAGCACCGCAACCATGGAGCCACCGCTCCAGCCCTACTCTGTAATTGTATCTGTTTATGTGGTCCCATTGATGTTTTTGTATGTAAATATATTGCATGATCATCAAGCCAGGGGTAAAACGAATTGAATGGGATTATAAAAACGTGACAAAGAAGTAAATCATGGAAAACAGATCACCCCAGTTACTGTTTTTTTTTTTTCCCCACATTTATTAGAAGTATATTGCGATACAGGATACAGATAAGGAGGAAACATTGTCAAAACTGTAGCAATCATTGTGTATAAACTTTGATAACCAGGGGTAATGCTAACACATCGATAAGCTACTATGGGTTTCATCTAATGCAATTTCCCCCAGAAGAACTCATGTGTTAAATGGGTATCTAGTGTAGGAATAACATCGGCTTCTGGAATGGTTCCCCCATCTTCCCCGTCACCAGACTGTTAACACAGCGGTAAAATTCACTGAAATGTCAAAAATAATTACTAAAAAAGTATTCAAAGAAAACTACCTTGCAGAAAAAGTTAGCTTGTAACCTTGATCTTATTTGCTTTCCTACTAAACAGGAAAAGCCTTGGACAAAAAGGTAAAGAAACTTGAAATCCACGCAAGCAGCATTGGAAAAAAGAAACGGAAATGATGCAGAGAACAAATTGAAAACGTAAAATGAGCTTACGCAGAAAGAATGACAGCCAAGGCACTGCTCTCTGCAGGGCGTCTGCCGAGCAGTCTGTCTCCCGGTTCCCCCAGCCTGCACGGGTGCCACTAGCTCAGTCTTCTGTGGCTGATTCTATTCACTTGTGTGAACACCATGAGTCTCTGCAGCTTTGCTGCTGCCGATGGCCACCTGGGATGTCTCTGGGTTTGCACTCTTATGAATGAAATTTCTGTGAATAATCTTATAGGAGGTCCTTGTGAAAAACGTACCTTCTTTTCTATCTTGGGTGAATTCCTAAGAGAGGTTCCCAAGGTAAACATGTGCTTGATTTTACTATTCAGGGCTAGGGCATTTTGAGGCGTGGGGAGCTGTGCCCGGTTCTTCTCCACCAGTGATGTATGAGTGTGGGGTGTCTACTCTCCCCACCGACATTTGTCATTGAGTTTAATTCAAGAACGGCACTGTAGAGGAGGTGAAGTGCTGTTTGCCTGTTCCTGAAGAATGTGCACTACCTGTTAAGCATTCCTGCCAGATAATTGATTGACAGCTAACGAGCGATGTGGACAGATATGAACACATGGACCCTAGAGAAGAATATTAACTGCATCACGGGTATGCAGTCAACACTGTGTACACCAAGGAAAGTGACACACGGAAATGATCTACTTGCTTCTTGACCTATTGCATTGTAAGGCAAGCATTGTGGGAGTTGGAGAAGGGAATCTGTAATTTAAGAGGGTTATACAAGATTCATTTAAAAAAGAAAGAACTAAGTAAATTAATACCATAAGTCACAAGAATACTTTGCGACAAATATTATTTGCGGGACCAAACATTAGGCCTTTGGACCTTTACCTAGGTCTGTCTGTGCACTTTCTTGTAAAATCTAGTTTCATCAAGAACCCAGCTAACTCAATATAGCAGGAATCTCTTCCCCACCCCATCCTGCACATCTGGTCTCCATCAATATCTAGCTGGGTTCCTCAAACTCCACTGTAATAACTTGTTATTTTGGTGGCCTCATTTGGAAACTTGAGATCTCACCAAAGCAAGGCATCTCCCTTCTCCATGCTTCCAGCCCTCCTTCCTCCCTTACCTCTTTTGATCTCCTTTCGGCTTTCTTGAATCCTTTGCTCTGTCCACATTCCTGCCTCTGCCTACGTCCTCCACCCTCCTGTTCCCTGCCAGGTCCTTCCTTCCCTCTGCAGCTCCTCTCTGCCCTGGCTCCCTTGAATCATGGGTTCCTCGCTCCATTAGTGCTTCCTTCTCAAGGGACTTGGGATCTCTGAAGACAACCACCTGTGGGTGTTTTCTGCATGCATTTCTACAAACACCTTTTAGAAGAATTCACTATGTTTATTCACCACGCTTCTTTCCTTTTCTAATTCTCCTAGCACAATGGGATGCTTCATTTTTATTATTGATTTTAAAGTACTATTTACATTTTATGGATGCTAACTGTCATTAGTTTCAAATTTTGAAAATATCTTCTTCCTTATGTTATCTGTCCTTTCAGTTTAGTAATTTTCCTAGTAGAAAGTCATCTTTAATATAATCCAATATAATAATATTCTATGCTTTCCAGGTGTGTCATCTTGAAATATCTATTCCAGTGTTATAAGAAATTCTTCTACACTTTCCTTAAAACTTCACTATTATCTTTCATATTTAAACCATGCAATCATTTGAAATTTTCTTGTGTGTCTAGTGTGACCTGGAGATTCAATTACATATATTTCTGTATAGGATTGACGAAGTATACTTTATTCGACAGTCCTCAATCTTGAAAGCACCTGCAGCAGAGGTTTTGCTGTGGAAAATCTCACGTGTGGTTTTCTTTGCCATTCTATTGCTTTATTTTATTATGTCAAGCACAGTTATATTTACTGCATAAATTGTTTTTAAGTAAGGGAGCAGATAACCCTTCTTTATATTATCTTAATAAAAGCAAAAATATAACACAAATGCAAAGAATGGTCTATTTCTTGTTTCGGATACTAGTTAGTCCTGTAAACAGCTGAGAAAAATCCCACATCACATCCACACATACACACACAAATGTACCAACTAATAACTTCCTTTTCTAAATACAGAGTTCTAAATAAGCATCAGTTCACACAACCGGCAAAACAGAATAAAATCATATATATATATAAATATCATCTCCCTATTATTAACAAGTAAAATTCACTCATGGATGGCAAGCGTAGCATACATTAGAACATTCATACAACTCTTCAGTCACATTAGAAAATCTGTAAAGTCTATAAATAAAAAATGATAATAACTTCCTTCCATCTTTAATAAGTTATATTAGCAAATCAGAATTTAAAAAATATTTCCTGGTAATAAAATCCAATCTGAAACTAAGAGCTAGCATTGTATAAGGAAGGAGCAGTTAAGCACAGAGGCACCCCAGTTCAAGTACCAGCATCCAATTTCTGTTATCACCACTGGAGCATAATAATGCTCTGAAGCCTAGCCGGTTGAATTGCATATCACCTCCAAAAATTTAATAGATGAAATTACCACCAAGAACTAAACAAAGTTCTCAGTATTTGTAGATGATACTTTTAGTCTAAATAAAAATACAAACACAAGAATTAGTGAACCAAAGACTCATCTTAAAAACAGGAACTTCAATAATTTCACAGGACTTACAAAGAGATCTAAAAGAGCCACAGTCTCTCCACAAACCAATAACATATAAAAGAGCTGACACATTTAAGATATTCAGGGATAGCACTAACCTCCCCACCCCATATGCTGGATCTATTTGCATGAACTCATATTTGTATAAACTCAACAACACTGTTCTGTAGAGTTAAAAATAACGAGAAAATAATTCCCACCATTTCAGGGGGAGTGAGAGACAAGAAAATAATTTTTTACCTACAAATTATTGAAAATCCTATAAAATAAAAATGAGTAAAGGTACAAAGAAATAGGCTTTGTTTTACTGAAAACCTCACTCACAGGTAGCATAGAGTATCTGAAGGGAAGTTTAGAAACACAGAGCAAGTGATTTTATAATATATATGAGCTTTGATTCTGCTTTTCACTTCTAAAGATTTATCACATGGAAATAATGATCAATAAATCATACCATTAGGTTGTCATCAAATGACCATGAATAAAAGCACTGAGGCCTGGGGATAGCTCGGTGGTGCTTTCCTAGCATGCTCAAAGCCTTGGGTTCCATCTTTGACCCTGGGGGTGGGGGGAAAGAAGAGGAAAGGAAAGAATGAATGAATGAAAGAAAAGTTTCCAAAAACATTTTTTGACCAAGGAAAAAAGTTGGATATGTTTGAATGTATAATTTATCAGGGTGTTATGGTTTGGATTTGTGATTTTCCCCCTCAAAACTCATATTTTTGAAAGCACAATCTTCAACACAGCAAAGTTCAAGGTTGGGGCTTTCAGGCAATGATTAGTTCTCCTAACCATAGCAAATGTTTTTACAAAGTGTTCAATACTCTAAAGTTGTGATTGGTGTCATTTTTAGTACTAACAACTTTTTACATCATAATATAATTCACAAAAATGCATTTCTGCTAGTGTAAGAGACAAGCCAAACAATGAACCATTAAAATAAAAATATATATTGACACATACACCCAAAGACAATAATGACATGCCAGGACACTATGCATGGTTTTCATGTTTCTTTGAAAAAAGTTTGAAGCACTGTCATGTTTTAAATCCCTATGTAAAGGTCTCTGCAATTTCTTAACCAGAATTAAATGATTGCATAAGAATTATTTGCATTCTTGGGGGTGTAAAGTGTATGCAATGTTGTTATTGTCTCTCTAGATCCCTCCCTGTTCTCCATCCCTCTCTCCTCCCCCATTAACCCCTTCCCCCTCCCCCACAACATATCTATGTTTGCCCTACATCATGTGTTGCTACACTTGCTGGGGCTAATACATGAGTTTGACAACCTCTCACCCAGGTCTGGGTTTAGCTCCAGCCTCCACAAAAGAGTGAAACATTCAACCCTTGACTCTCTGGGTATGGCTAACTTCACTCAGCATGATTTCTTCCATTGCCATCCATTAACTTTCAAAGGTTGCAAGATCCTTGCTTCTAATTGCTGAGTAGATCTCTGTTGTGTATAAATATACCACATTTTTTTGGATCCATTCATCCAGTGAGGGGCATCTGGTAACTTAATTTAGCTATTTTAAATTGAGCTGCTATGAACATTGATTGTGCTGTGTCACTGCAATGTGCTGATTCTAACTCCTCTGGGAAAATACTCAGAAGAGGGACAGCTGGGTCATATGGTGGATCCATCCCTAAATTTTTGAGGATTCTCCACACTCCTTTCCAGAGTGGCTGCACTAGTCTGCAGTTTCACCAACAGTGTGCTAGTGTTCCTATCCCCCCACAACTCCTACACATCTATTATTTTTTATATTCTTCATCTTTGCCAATCTGACAGGAATGAGGGGAAATCTTAATGTATTTTTGCTTTGCATTTCTCTGATTATTAGTGGTTTAGGGCACTTTCTCATATATTCATTGGCTAGCTTAATTTCCTGTGTTGAGAAGCTTCTATTTATTTCTTTAGCTCATTTTTTGATTGAATTGTTCGTAAATTTGGTATTAGGTTTTTTGATTACTTTGTAAATTTTGGATATTAGTCCCCTGTCAGAAGAAATACAGGCCATGATTATCTGTCATTCTGTACGTTGTCTCTTGACAATTTTGACCAGTTCCTTGGCTGTGCAGAAGCTTTTCAGTTTAATGGCATCCCATGCATTAATTTTTTATTTTTTTAATTCTTTTGCCTTTTCCCAAATGCTGGAGTGTTGGTCCTAACTTTTCTTTTAGAGTTTGTAAGGTAGCCGGTTTAATTCCTAATTTCTTGATCCATTTTGATTTGATTTTTCTGCAAGGTGAGAGATAAGGATCTTATTTCAACTTTCTGCAAATGTCTATCCAGTTTGTCCAGCACCATTTATTGAATAGGCTGTCATTCTTCCAGGTTATACTTCGACTCCTTCTGTCAAAGATCGGATGTTTAAAGGTTTGCGGGTTTGTTTTAGAGTCTTCTATTCTATTCCATTGGTCTTCATTCCTATTTTGATACCAGTAATGTGCTATTTTTTTGTTACTACCAACTCTATAGTACAGTTTTAGATCTGGTATTGCGGATCCACCTGTTTCATCTTTCTTGCTTAGTAATGTTTTGGCTATTCTGGGTTTCCTGTTGTTCCAAATGAATTGGAGAATTGCTTTCATATATCTGTAAAGAATGTAATTGGTATTTTGATGGGGATTGCATTGAATCTGCCTAATGCTTTTGGTAAAATGCCCATTTTAATTATACTAATTCTGCCTAACCAGAGCATGGAACATCCTTCCATCTTCTCAGGTTTTCTTCAATTTCTGCCTTCAGTGTCTGATAATTTTTATTGTAGATGTCTATTATTTCCCATGTTAGATTAATTCCCAAGTATTTTATTCTTTTAGAGGATACTGTGAATGGAACCTATTTCCCGATTTCTTCTTCTTCCCTATTATTATTAGTGTATAGAAAGCTATTGATTTATGGGTATTGATCTTGTAGCTTGCCACTTTGCCAAATCTGTTTATAAGCTCAAGCAGTTTTCGAGTGGAGTTTCTGAGTCTTTCAAATATAGAATAATATTGTCAGCATAAAGGGACAGTTTGACTTCCTCTCTTATTCTTCTGCCTTTTATTTCCCTCTTTTGCCTGATTGCTCTGCCTAGAGTCTCAAGAACTATGTTGAATAAAAGTGGTGAAAGCAGACAGCTTTGTCTTCTTCCTAAGTTTAGTGGAAATGCTTTCAGATTTTCTCCATTTAATATTATACTAGCTGAGGGTTTGTCATATATGGCCTTTACATATTTAAGATAAGTTCCTTTGAACTCTATCTTCTTTAGAGTTTTGAGCATAAATGAGCTGAATTTTACTGAAGGCCTTTTCTGCTCAGTTGAGACGATCATATGGTTTTTGTCCTAAATTCTGTTTAAATCATGAATCACATTTATTGATTTGCATATGTTGGATCCGTCTTACATACCTGGAATGAAGCCCACTGATGACAATGAATTATCTTCTTGATGTCTTTTTGAATATGGTTTGCTAGAACCTTATTAAGGATTTTTGCATCAGCGTTCATCACCGATAGTGATCTGTAGTTTCCTTTTTTCGATGTGTTTTGGTGGGTTTTGGTATCAGTTATGGTTGCCTCATAAAAAGTGTTAGGAGAGTTCTCATCTTTTCAATTTCTTGGAATAGCTTAATAAGGAGAGGTGTTAGCTCTGCCTCAAATGTGTGGTAAACGTCAGTGGAGAATCCATCAGGTACTTGGCTTTCTTCTTTGGAAGGCTTTTAATTGGTATATGGTTTTCAGGGCCTGCTATTGGTCTGTTTAGGATTTCAATATTGTCCTGCATCAATTTGGGGACGTTGTATCTGTCTAGAAATTTGTCCCTGTCTTCCAATTATCTAATTTATAGGATTATAGTTTTGCAAAATATGCTCTTATAATTTGTTGGATTTCCGTGGGGTCAGTGGTGACCACTCCGTTTTCAACGGTGATTTTATTGAATTGCTTCATTTCCCTCCTTTTTTGTGAGATTTGTTAGGGGTCAATTTTATTATGTTTTCGAAGAACAAGCTCTTTTTATTGATTTTTATCTCAATTTCCCCGATTTCAGCTCTGATCTTGATTATTTCTGTCTTCTGCTGGCTTTGGGAATAAATTGTTCTTTCTTTTGAAGAAGCAAGAGGAAGTGAGTGGTGAGGCAGGTGGCACCTTCACGGTAAGCTGCAAACTTCAGAGGGAGCTCAGCAGAGTGCTGTGCTGCATACCTTACACAGGCACCACTGTGGTTGCTGGATGCAGAACATTCCAGAGCAGACCAGGGAAGAAAACTGGGACCCACCTCAGGTCCAAGCAAGGGAGGGTGACGGTGCTCAGGCAAGAATGTTCATGGTGGTTATGTATTCAGACTTGCCAAGAGAGACGATTTCCTGGTTATTTGACTCTTGCAAAATTCCCCCAATATTATCATTTTTCCAACATTCATTTTTTTCAAATGTTAGACGTCTTTTCAAGTTTAGTGTTTCCATATTGTCAAAATCCAAAATAGTATGCACACACATTCCTATACACACACACACACAAACACACACACGTAACCCTTTCTCACTTACAACCAAATTAGAAGGCAATCTTGAATTAAATATTAGAACAATGGTACCAGATGTACCAAGAATACAATGATTAAATTATTGGAAATTGCAATACAAGATCACAGCCAATCTCATATAGCATGTAACAAAAATGTTACCGACACCATCTTTGAAAGCTCGTGGATAAAAAGCAAGCTACGAAGGAAGGAAGGTGGGAAGGGAGGACAGGAGGAAAGGAGAGGGTGTGGAAGAAGGATGTGCATTGGGAAGACAGGCAGAAAGGGCCAAAACAAATCTCAGAGACGATGAAACTACATTACCCTGCTTTTCACAAAAGGAAAAGTATATTTTCTAGGGAAAAAAATACAAGAATTGCCTGGAAAGCTATTAGAAGTTTGAAGACAGTTTAGAAAGTTTATCTGCTGTATGTGAAATACATTAAATCAAAAGCTTACCTATAGAGTAGTAATAATTATCTAAAATGTTTCCTTTTATATAAATGGAAAGATTTACCTACCATAATAAAAAAGAAATATGGCATCTCATTTTAAAACAAAAATAAGCAAGGTGTCAATATATAGGATTTCCACACAGAAAATGTGTACCATTAATGAGCCTACTGCGTGGTATATATCTACACGATGTATCATCCATCATCTGCTGCAGGTTTTGTGTTTCATTATACCACATGCTATAGATGACATGTTGTCTACCGAAGGGATTGCAGATAGGAGTAGACTGGGGCGTGTTTAATAAACATGTCCTATAGGGCAATAATATGAGATTGAAGGCAATTCTTTTCTTCTTTTACCACATTTTTCTATATTTAGTATGCATTACTTGTGCAACTTTTCCAATGATTAACAATTTCACATTATTTACCAATAACTTAACTATTTCCACATTTTATTCCAGCAATTTTAATTCTGCAAATGTATTCTGAGGTAAAATCAAAGCTGTGTACACTGATTGAGCTTCAAAGACATGCCCTGAAGTGATGTTTATAACACTGAAGCATTGAAAATGGCCCGATATCTAAGCATAAGAGACTCTGTAAAAGGATTTCTGTTCACCCTTGCAACGGAACTGCATAAACAAGTCATGCATCACTCGAACTGGGATGAATTCTGAGAAACGGATCTTTGGGCAATTTAGTTGTTGTGTGAACGTTATAGAGACTACTTAACAAACGTAGATGACAGGACCTTCACACACCGAGGCTCTATTACAATATTCCACATACACATCCTCCTGCTCCTTGAGCCATTATGAACAAAGCAACTTGTGATTAAATGAAGCCCAAGAGAAAAGGGTGCGATGGAGAGACGCCATAAAAATGAGATCTACAAAGTCATTGCCAGCGTAACACAGGGTACTTTTTATCTAAAGAGAGAGGGACAGAGTGAGATAGAGAGAAAGAGAGGATCAACTTCATTTATTTCCTCATCTGGTTTCCATTTCGCCAACACTTAGTTCTATATGTGGTGCTGAGAGTGGAACTTAGGTCCTTGTGCATGCCAGGCAAGCACTGTAACCTCTGAACCAATATTCCAGCTCACACAACAGGGTACTTTTACAGTAAACATTTGTTCATAGGAGCACACTCTAAAGTAACCATAAAAGTGTAACGTAAGAAACACATGCATATGCCGCATGCTTGCTTATTATCAGAGATAGGTGCTGTGTGCCATCCTGTGTGGTGTACCTTGCATGACCGGCAGCACAGCAGGTAAGTCCACCAGCATCACCTGCAGTGAAGAATGCAGTGGGCTCTGACCAAGCAGTGGTTGCAATGTCGCTGGGTGATGGAAATGTTTCAGCTATTATAATGTCATTGAACCACTGTCTTGCATAATGTGTGTGGTTGATATAGAATAAGTCACTCTGCACATGAGTGCATGGCTTAAATATTACAATGGAATTGTTATTACATAGCTGTTCTTTAAAAAATGAAAAGTATAGGTACAAAAGTGCCAAGTGAACAAGCCACAATTGACTCTGAGTGTGTGTGTGATACTGTGACACACTTTCTATTAAATCTATCAAAATAAACATTTATAATAAAATAGTATTACCCTTAATTTTTGTAATATTCTAACAGCAGGAAACTAGGAGTATCATATAATTTCCTGAAATAGTAAAGTTCTGAGTATATTGATTTATGCAATGGATACTAGTTTTGTGTTCTCTACTCCAATGACAACAGGTGCCTCAGAAGAACGGGAAGTGGACAGGCATGGCTAATACAACCAGATCTGCCTCCATCAGAATCCAGCACACTCGGAGTAGATGTATCAGTTTGTAAAATGCTCAGAGGCAAATCAAAGTCGTTTCCAGTTGGGGACTAGTACAGAAACTGATATTTTCAAATCTGCAATAACTGGAATTACAAATCTCAAAGCACACAATGAGATATTCTCTGGTTGGAACTTTAAACAAGTGGATTAAACTTAGGGATCCCCAAACTATATATATATATATATATATATATATATATATATATATATAATCGTTGATTCCAGAAAATGCTGCAAAATCTTTTAACCCACTGTAGTTCATTGTGGTGCAGTCCTTCATGGAGCCAGTAAATACCTACTAATCACAAGGTAGAGGTAAGGTATTCTTGATATAAAGGAAAGAAATGTGTCCCTAGCTTCAGTGAATTTATGATTTAATGGGAAGAAGTAGGCAATGTTCGTATCGTGGTTTATCTTCACAAGCGCATTTGTAGACATAGCAGAGCCTTGCAAAACTCTCTGTTCATCTGATCTTGTGGAAGTCTTCAAAACATCAAATTCATTGGTCTGTTTCCATCCCTATTTTGATTGACCTGTTGATTACTTTCTGCACCCTTTGAAATACTCTCTTATCTTTCTTCTGTGACATTACATCCTTTTGGCTTTTCTCGGAGTGACCTCTGACTCCCCAGCCCCTCTCTCCCACCCTTCTTCATAGTTCTTTCCTGGATGCCATTTCTCCTTTTAATTTCACACTTCCTTGGTTCTCTCATTAGCCCCTGTCTGACCCTCCCTAAGTCTACATCTGCAGACCTCACCAGCCCTGGAAGCTAACTGATCATCTGATAATCCAATTATCTCACAGACACCCGACGGTTTACATATCTTCCACCTAAAATCTCCGTTTTCAACAGTTTTGGATCTCAGAAAACAAGACCTTCATTTTGAGCTGGTCATCAGAAGCCTGAGAGATTCTTGTCCTCTCCTTTCTCCAACTCCATTTGCAATTAGTCAATAAGTCTTATCAATTAAACTCCCAAATATCTCTCAGGAAGAACGCCCTTTGACCATGGCAATTGTTTCTACCGTGGCCACTATGATCTCTTACCTGGAATTAGTGTCAAAGCCCCTAAGCTGTCTCAGCCACCTTTCTTCAGTCCGTACTCATACCATATTCAGCACTTGGGACCACAATCAGTTAAAACTGACTCTCCAGCCCCCCAGCTACTAACATGAGCAGAATAGATATGTGTGTAAAATGGATGCCCACAGGGGAGCCTGGGCAAACAGAGAGGGTCTGCTGAGGACACAATGAAGAGTACTACCACAGCAATCCTTAGCAGAAAAATTATATGATCGGTTTCTCCAACTCAGGTGCACGTTGAGATCACTGAGGAAGTTTTAAAAACGTCTTGCATGGATCCAAACCTCAAATATTCTGATTTCTTTGATAAGGAGTATAGTCTGGGTAGTGGAGCTGTTTCACATCTCTTCAGAAGATATAAATGAGTGATCAAGTTCAAGAATTATTAGTTTTTAGTATACAACACAATGACTGTAGTTAATAACATTGCATTGTATCCAGTACCTGAAAACTGATTATAAAGTAGATTTTAAATATTCTTACCACAAATAAGTAATGTGAGGTAAAACACATGCTACTTGCTTGATCCTGCCATTCTACAATGTATACATTTATCAAAACATCATCTCGTACACCATACGTTAAATAATTTTTGTCAATTAAAACAAGAAGAAAAGATTTATAACAATTTTTGTACTATTGACAATGTTTTCATGCTTAAACCTTTTTTATGTATTTTATGTATTTTATGTATGTATTTTTATGTATTTTTTATTAAGGAGTTGACTTGTTGTATGATCGTAAATGCATATAAAGTAACAATATGATATGAATTTGATCCTAGACCATAGTAACCCCCACATCACCCACACCCCAGTCTCCGTAACACATATAAATGTCCAAGTTCAAGAATTATTGATCTGTAACAGTGCTGAGTCTTTTAACCCCTGCTGCTCTGTCCCTGCTACCCTCTCTGCTCGACACCCTGGACCTTTCCTTGAACTTTATGTTTTTTTCTTCCTCCTCTATAAAAAGTGCATTACAAAGTATTTTTTTTCATATTATTTATCTTGATTTTTTTCTGGGTTGTGTGCACAGTGTTTATGAAAAGGCAATGTTGTCTAAATTTTGGTAGTCCGATAAAAGAAAGCACTCAGAAATGAATTTGCGAGGCCTTGGAATCTGTCGGCAAAAGAGGAAGAGTGAAAGGATTTCATCAGCTGATCTCCAATCAGCTTCATTCAGTCCACAAGGAAAACAAAGGAGCGACTTTCTGGGTGCTAGCACCAGGGCTCAGTACCACATTTTAAGCAGTGGATGTTACGATATGTCCACTGCCTTTCAAGTCTTTTTAAGGGATATGAGATTTTACACCGAATAAAATTCAATAATGCTAAATCAGCATAATATGAAGCAATATTTACCTATTTATAAATCATAGCACATGTTGGGGGTTGCAAAACACATGTTTATGCTTTGGCATTACCCCTGGATAACAAAGTTTATATACATTGATTGTTACTGTTTTGATAATGTTTCCCCCTCAACTGTATCTGTATCGCTATATACTTCTAATAAATTAAAAAAATAAAAATAAATAAAATACAACTTCTCTGAGCTCTAATGGGATCCCAAGGTTACGTTCCTGGCCCTCCAGTAAGATTTTAGCAAGGTGACTTATTCATGTACGCCCTTGGCCATTTTCTGTACTGTGCTTCTCTAAAGATGAAGAAATGTGAAGAAAGCCTTCAAAGAGGTTGAGATCATGTTAGACAAGATGTCTTGTGCTGCTGGTGGATATCTAAAAAGTTATAATAGCAACGAAAGACTCCTAGTGGCTCCAGCAGACACACAGGCAGGAGTGTGGCAGAATCCAGAATTATTGGCCGTACTCAGATAGAAGCCTGAATATCAATGGCTTGTGCTAAAATTCACGAAAGAACAAACGAATGTGATGATAAAGGGTGCAGAGCTCAGGCAGGTACAAGCTCACCAGCGAAGGACAGAAGGAACAAAATGTAAGCCCGTCTGTAAATAACTGTGAGGTGACACTGCTGAGGAGCTGGCTGTCACAAAACGTCCTCTCCAGCAGAGCAGATGCCCCTCAGGTAGTGCGATGTCAGGAAGAGCAACATGTCCTCAGACTCCAGAACACATGAAGGCACCCTTTGTGGAAGTACTAAGTGAGGTTCAGCCATGTTTGCACAGATGCCTCTCCAGGTAATGAAGTCTACAGGATACATTAAATCTGAAAGGTCTACTTGAGCACAATTTGCCCTTTTACTGAAAGCAGCAGCTGCCATCATTCAGAAAACTGAGTTACTGCCAAATGTTTTCTTCCCAGTGGTCTGGAAGCCACGTCCCCAGCAGAACCTGGGGCCCCTCGTGGTTGGTGCTAAAGCCATATACAGTGCTGACTCCATTGCAGCCCTGGGAAGCATTTGAGCCAGATCTCGTTGGAGGAGCAAACTGGCGCTTGATCTGGTTCCTCTGTCAGGGTGACAAGCAGGTTTCTTCCTCTGTGCTGCTGCATTTGGCTACCGCAGTGTGGGTTGAAAAGGACTCAGCAGCAGAGCGTCCGATTGATTAGCAATGCCTCTTCCCGGGACTCGCTGCCTTCAACTCTCTGGACTGTAAATTTTGTGGACCCTGAACTTCCTTTAGAACCTTTATGCATACTGGGTAGAACTGCTAAGATTTTACCCATGGATCAGTAACGTAAGCATCAACACGATCTCTGCTTTGGCCTTCTGGTTTTTGAGGCTATGATCATTTCACAGAAGGAACCAGAGGCAAAGATGCCTTCAAGGAAGGAAGCCAAACTGTCGCTCATTTTGGAGAAGGTGTACCTGCGACTTAAATTACCTGTTTCTCAGCAACTCTTTAACTTCCACCTGAACAGCTGATCTCTGTCTGAATTCTGCTGTGTGAAATTGGGGCATTTTGAGCAGCTGCTGACATTTCCACATCCCCCGTCCTTCCCTACATCCCAAATCTCTGAGATTTTTTTCCGTATGAATCACTGAACAGATTTGTGACTTAAATTCTAGATAAATACTCTGAATTTACCAACCACAACTTTACCAAGCCAAATAGTAGACCTCTGAAAATTAAAGGAATAAGAAGCCATAACATCTTTTTTCAGTCTTTGTCCTGAAGGCGCATTGCCGTATCAAATTCTATGTCACCGATAGCAATGATTCAAGTAAGAAGGAGCCCAGAACCACATGGGAGGTACACAGATCCAAGCTCGTGTCAGCATCAGGATCAGACAGATGTTGACGTGAGTATTGTGAGCTTTCCTAGTCTGAGTCACCTTCGTAGAGATATTGAGTTGCAGTATTTGGAAAATTTTTATCCCAAGATGTCCACACACTCCCTATAAAGGCTGTATGGAATGAATAGTAAATCATGTTATTTCTTCATGCTAAAAAGAAAATAATACCAGACTGAGTTTCCAATTGTCTTGTAAATGCAATAATTATCATACAAGTGACAATACTAATTAGTTTCCTCTGGCATGAAACTCCTTCAGCAAAAGTATGCTCAGATATCATGCATGAGAGAAAGAGTTTAAAACCAAATTTAAAAATTGCCTTTATGTGTATCTATAGATGGATCCAGCAATAACCACAAAAGATAAATCATGGCAAGAAATTATGGTTGAATAATATTGAATTTCATATTTTGCTTTTGTGAGAATGTAGTTTAAATTAGCCAGCCTTAACTTGAGATTTCCTTATTTCCACATGTCTTGGTATATTTTACTTTTTTTTTTTTTTTGTCTAAAATGAGTTGGAAGGGCTGGAGTGAAGGCTCAGTGATCATGGTGCTTGCTTGGCACTTACAAGGACACAGGTTCAAACCCCAGCACCACATACACAACAAAGTGTCAGAGCAATGAAAGCCACATGAAAAACTAAATTAAAAAAAAATGAATTCTCTCTTTATTTCTCTCACCATCCCTCTCTCTCTCTTTAAAAAAAAGTAAAAAGTAAAATGAGTTGGAAGACTCCTATGTGAAAACTGGTTTGGGCACAACCACAGCTTTCAACCTGTCTGTTTTCTCGTGGGCACCATTCTGAAAGCTTCCACCACCCTGATCTATCATGGCTGGTAGGTTTGTCTGGCCATTGGAGCTGTCTGGCAATAAGAACCTTTTATCTTCCGAACCTGGCATTCCTTATTTAAAACTTTGGTCCCTCTGCCCACTCTGTGCCTGGTCTGTGCTGGAGACAGGATGGAGGTTAAATTTGCCCTAAAGTTGCTTAAGTTCTAGCACCCAGTAGACACTGGATTAATATCTGGGGCATGAATAATTGTGTTGGTCTATTGTAGGAGCCTCACACTCAAGGTTCCATGGACGGAAGGTCAGGAAGCACACGGAGCTCTCAGGATGCAGTCAGCTTTGGAGCAAGGAATCCTAGCCTCATGGAAAGACAGCTGATTGCTAATGTATGAGATGTGCTCCCAACATTGCCTACTCCTCTTTTAAAAAATCACAGGACTAACCAAAAGACCTAAGTTTTTATGAACTCTTTCTTTTTAAAGAACTTATAACTAGCTAAATTCAAAATGAAATGTGGGGCAAGCAAATGAAAGAAAACAGGAGAAAGACATATTTGGTCCACCATTTCACGTGCAGAACTCCGGAGTAGAAAGAGTGGATTCCCAAGTTTCTTTCAACCTCCAATATTCTATAGGAGTTACAGAGCCAACATTACATACGAACATTCCCCCATCAGGAAGCAGAATTGTTTAATCATTCTGCTGAATAAATTTGGAAAACTGAACTGAGTGTATCTTCATTCACTTACAGTTCGAAGATCTTACAAGTCAATTTAAAAAAATTGCTAGTGAATTAGCAATAAACACAAACCACAAGGGGGAAATCAGAAAAGAAAAGAAAAGAAACCTAAAGTTGACTCCGATTGAGTTTCTTTAGAATTCTTGTCCATTCCTAGACAATTTCAGATTCCTATGTAAAGAATATTTTGGTACTTTCTTATAGCTTAATTAGTGAACATGGATAATTTCTTTGAGATATATAAGACAGAAATGGGTCACTTTCAATTCATCCTTGCAATCAGCGGATTCTTTTACCAATTAAAAGTATTTAAAAACATTATAGTTAGTCTATTCATCTCTAATTTTACTTGATCTGCCTGGCAGGCAAATCAAACAGACCAGGAGTACACAAGACAGCTTGAACCATTTCTCTCCTTTTGTCATCTTAAGTCCTCGCCAAGCTTACTTACAAATAACAGGTAAAATGCTGCACAGGTCTGGTACAAGTTCCAGGAGAAATCTTTGTTAAGAAGACAAGAGTCCTGCTGGGTGTGGTGGTGCATGCCTGTAATCCCAGCTCAGGAGGCTGAAGCAGGAGGACCACAAGTTCAAACCAGCCTCAGCAACCTAGTGAGGCCCTCAGCAACTTAGTGAGACCCTGATTCAAAATAAAAAATAAAAAGGATTTGAAATATGGCTCAGTGGTGAAGTAATTCTGGCTTCAATTCCCAGGACCAAAAAAATTAAAAAATAGAAACCAAAACACAAAAGCGTAGAAGATGAGAGTTCTGCTCACTGGTGCCTTAAGAGACACAACTTGAAAAGCCCCAGACAAAATGACATTCAGGTCTATCCCTGGTGGCCACTTGGTCCCTTGTCCTGTTTTTCAGGCTACACGTTCACCCTGACCAAGTCTTCTACTCCTATTTTAACTCCCATGCTAATGACTCGAAAACAAGCTCATTTGTGGGGTCTCTTTGGGTATCCAGTGGCCTGCTAAGGTGTGGATAGGCAGGGTTCATGTCATCTTTCCCCTCAGAATGGGTCTTCTGGATTCTCCACCTCAGATATTGGCAGTGACATATACCCCTTGGCAGAGGCCAAACCCATAGAATCTCCCCATGATGCCCCCTGCCCATTTGCCTCTATTTCCCATACCTAATTAATCACCAACCCTGGTAATTCTGTGGAAGCACTTTCTCTCCTCTGTTCCTGTGACAATCTCCCTAGTTCCTACTGTCCTCATCTCTCCTCTTAAATGCTCCACTAACTTCATAACTGATCACCCTACTCTGGTGGCATATCTCCTAACACAAGCTCCCTTCCCCTCCTCTCTGACCACACACAACTGGCAACCTGTGAAGAGCAAGCCATGCCATTAACACAGACCAAACACATTTGTGTCTTTCCACAATATCAGAGTGCACTGAATGACAGTAAATTCACTTTCTGTGGTGCTGGTGATGATTCACTGAATACTCCCGGCTCACCTGCTAGTCATAAGCTAGGAAATCCTGAGTTCTCCTGTTCCACTGCAGTCTTAATTTCCGTTATTTATAATACTCAAGTCACACATCATACGTCACACAATGGTATAAGTCACACAGGCAGGAGTATCCCCAGTGACCCGTAGGCTGTAGGACAGGAAATTGGAGATTCGTCACCCTTAATTTTGGAAAAGAGGTATCTCCAAAAGCTCATGGCTGAGACAATGCAAGAGTGTCCAGTCCAGTCTTGGGGGATCCTCCTTTCTCTCATATTAGGTGAGGGGATTGCATCTGATGAGGTTAGTAAGTTCCTGATAAGCTCCTGGTTCTTTTGTTCTTGAGATGATTTTGGACGTCCACGTACTTAGGTATGCCTGATTTGATTTGATAAGTTGGCACACGCAAGCTATTTATTAACTTGTGCCTTATGGTGGTGCTGGCAGATGGTGGTTGTTTACTTGGAGAAACAAGGTATAGACTCATTCATTCTACCTTGGCACTTGTAAAATGAAGTGGCTTATGCAAAGTACAGCTTTACAAAGCAGAGTAACTCAGGGTTAGGTGCAGCCTGAGAACTGCTGTTCTATCAGGGCACAGCCTGCTCTCCATTCCACACCACAGTTAATTGGAAATACGGAGCAGATTAGATGACAATCGGGATTAAAACTTTCAAAATATCCAGACTCAGTAAAGGATGCAAATTGGAGAGATGAAACAGAACACTCCAGATTCCAGCCCCGGTCTGCCCCTGTATCCTTAGTTCTCAACCCTGGGGACCTTGTTACCTCTCACAGTACTCCAGATCCTGCACAGGAACAGCAGAGGCACACAGTGTCAACCCCCCTGTTGCCACCTCCAAACTCTCTCAGGTACCTTTCACCACAGAATGTCCTAGGGCGACTTTTACCACCCTTTATACGTACATCAGGCCACTTATTCCAGGATGCCTTCTCTGACTCCAAAATAGAGTAGCTCCTTTCAATGATGATTTTTTAAAAAATACCATTCTGAGGTCGACTTGCAAACCATAAACTATACTCGTTTCTAGTGAACACTTTGATGATAGTTAATGAATCAACAAGAATATTTATGGAATCTCCAAAGGAAACTCACGCTCATCTTCAGACACTTCTGTTCCCAGGCTCAAACAACTGTTACTCCATTTTTCAAATGTACAGAATCATCTTTTTCCAAATATTTCATATAAGTGGGATCACACAGCACATGATTTTTTCACAGTTCATTTAGCACCATGTTCTCGAGGTTCATCCAGGTAGGGGGTGCATCCATACTTTTGTTCCCTTCTGTTGCTGACTGCTCTTTCATTGTGTGGACATAGCACGAGGTGTTTATCCACTCGCCGGTTTCCAGATAGTGAGGTTGCTTCCATCCTTCGGCTACTGTGAACAGTGCTGCCCACCAACACTCTCGTGTGAGTTCTGAAACATATATTTATGTGAATATATGCTTTTATTCTCTTGGGTGGACTCTTGTCTTAAATCATGTAACATTTTAAGAAACTGCAAAATTCTTTTCCAAAGTAGATTGACCATTTTTCATGCTCACCAGCAATATGGAGTTAGAGGTAATTTTAATTATCATAACTATTGGCATTTCCGTATTGTTGCTCACAAAAACTATTCAGTGTTCTTCATATCCACTAGTCTTTCCACGGTACCAGGTGCATAAATAATAATCACTGACCCAATTAGTAGGTGATACAATTTGTGATGCCTGAACTGAACTCACTATGAGTGAAATCCCCCTTCAGGACTGAAACTTATCTCACCACTGCTTGAGTTGCTTATTCTTTATTATTTGATTAAGCCTGAGTTAAGGAAAGTATTGAGAGTCATTGCCTGATAAGAGTTTAGGAAACAGGGGCTGGAGCAGTGGCTCGGCGGTTACAGCGCTTGCCTGGCATGCTTGAGTACACGGGTTCAAACCCCAGCACCATGTACACAACTAAGTGCTGGAGCAACGAGAGCCATGTGAAAAGCTAAATAAAAATTGATTCTGTCTCTGTCTCTCTCTCTCGCTCCCTGTCCTTCTCTATGAATAAATAAATGATTATAAAAAATAAAAATAATAAATACTTATAAAAAAATAATAATAAATACTTATTAGGAAACAATGCTAATCAAGGGAGCCTGCTTTCAAGGCATTTCTTCTATTACAGCATGGACCACATATGAAAGTGAGAGTTTAAACTGTGTTCCTTTAAGCAGAGATTGTTCAAAAGCTGTGCAAATGCTTTATTTGAATTTCAATAAAGAATTATTAAGTTATTTAAAAATGTAATAAAGTATTCTTCCCCATGCAACATTATATATAAAGTGATAACACACTAAAATCCCAAAATATGCTAACTCACCTTGTCAGGTTAATTTCTTTTACACAATCCTGAGAATAAAATTTCTTTTGCTCTCTCTGTGAGTAAATATCATGACTGTATTTTAGCTGAAACTGTGCTCTTAAATTACACAAAAATTCTGGCTCATACAAAATTAGGAATAATTTTAATCTCTCCCAACTACCCTTTTCAAAAGAATAACCCAAAAGCCAAGCTTGTCTTGAATTGTGGGAATTTTGAATAAGCCTTTGTTATCAAGAAAATCTGTGGTTATCAAGAGTCCTCCACACAGCAGGCATAATCAGAATTTTTGAAAGAGCCACACTGGGTCTTCTTTAATATCCAAACTTACACCGACCCGTAGATGGCTTGTTGGTACACAAATTCTTAACTAGATAACATAAGTCATGTAAGGAGGTACATGATAAATGCTGCTTACACTCATTTAAAAATCCAGTAAATACATGTTTGGCAATAATGGAACAGCATATATTGCACCAACCAAACTTCCAAAAAAAATGCAAACTTTGGAAAAAATTTTTCAGCATCTTAAAGGAGTGGATGATAGATGTAGAAGAGGTGGCCGGTGCTTCTCCTTTGACGTCCACACCTTTGCATTGTGTCTTAGCTACATCTGCCAAGAGGTGGAGTTGATTTCTCAACCCTCTGAACCTAGATTGGTCAGATGACTTGCATAGCTTGACAAACATTAAAAACACCGCATAAGCAGAACTTGGAAGATGTTTGCTCATTGAGATTCATCCCTCTGCTAATTTAAAGACCTATGACCAGTAGGAGAAGTAAAATCCAAGCCAGTCTGTCGCATGAGAGACCTGCTGCACACTTGCCGACAATCCACCACGAACCAGGTAGTAAGTGAGGTGCTTTAACTATCCTTTAACAGACCTCCAGCTGATCACAGGCACAGGAGGGGCCCAGGAAATTCAGCCACATCAACTCACATAAAAGTTCCCCAGGCAGCTAAACGAGCAGCTTCCCTTCGCACTGGTGAAGTTCTAGAGCATTTTTTTTACACAACAGTATATGACTTACTCCACGCAGGACAGAAACAAAAGGAAGGTGGAAACAGAGGAAAGGACTTGGAAGGAAGGAGTTTTATTGTGCATATGGATTTTTCTCTGGTGAAATTCTCTTATCCATGCTATGAACTGGGGACAAAGCAATCAGAAAATGGCCCAGGAGTCAGAGATGAGTTTGGAGATGTCGGAGTGGGTGCAAATTGGGGGAAAGATTCTAGAAAGAACTGATACACAGGGAAACATCCCCCATCCTGCATAAAACCACTCTTAACTCACTTGTTCACTGCTACAGTAACGTGAGACTGTATGGATTCCAGCAGGTAGGACCTTTAAAGTTGAAAGTATTTAGCACACTTAAGAAGCTGCTTCTGTGTGCTGAGGACATAGAACTTTGAGTTCAACCCTGCCAAATCAGAGGGACTAAATCAATACCCATGAAATTGGAATGGAAGAATTGTCCTGCCCAAGGAGAGAGAGAGAGAGAGAGAGGGAGAGGAGCTTTTGCATTTGAACTTCTCTCAGCAGACAAGCTCTAAGGGCAAGTTCCTGTGGCTTACCCCTGTTAACAGAAGATTCTTCTTTCCTGTGAAAGCTAAAGATTACAAGTAAATTTGCATATGGGACTTTTTTTTTTTTTAATAAAAGTTTGGTTGTTACAGAGATTCTTACTTTGTAACCTTTAACTGTTGGCCAATCAAAATGTAACAGAAACTAAATGCTGTGTAACCTCCTAAAAAGTAAAAATTACAGAAGGCCCCACAAAATCCACCATGTGATAAAATTACACTTATCTGAAAAAAACAGAACACTGTGATTCAGAGTCAAAAGAAAAGGAAATCAATAGAAAAAAACACATAGATGCACCACATGTTAGAATTAGGAGACAAGGACTCTAGAGATTTCAAAACCAATGCATTAAGTTTCAATCAGCAAGTAGAAACCACCCAGTAATTTGAATATGAAAAGTACAATGTAAAGGAATTATTAAACTCCAACAGAGATCTGAGTAACAGGGCACGGCTAGTAAGGGGTACACAAATTCTAAGGAACACAACAATAACAGAAATAGAAAAGGGTCCCCACTCCTGGGGCTGTGATTGAGGACCCAAAGAGGAGGTTGTCTTTGCTCCTGGGATGTGATCCAGGCCTTACTGGTGAAGCTGGGGTATGGTGCATGTAATGGCAGAGGTGAGTGCTGATGGGCATCACCTGCAGGACCTCTAGGTGTCTCTGGGTTGTAGGAGTGAGCTGTTCAAGGATGGTGTCAGCCCCAGTCCTCTCTGCAAAGCCAGCCGTGGACCCTCTCATGGAGGTGGTGCGTGCTGCTGGTGCCTCCTGCCTCAGGCTGCAAGAGTCCTGCTGCCAAAGCCAGGGGCCTTGCACAAGCTTGGTGTGGTGGATGCGATTCAGATTGCAGGAGCCTGAAGAGAGAGCACACTGGGGCAGGGGAGAGATGCACACTCCTCTACTGTCCATCCAGGAGCCTCTCCTGACAAAGCTCAACTCCGTGCCAGTTGGTGACACTTACAGGGTCCAATTCCATTATTGCAGAACAGGTAATGAAGGGTGGATTTGGGGCTGACAGGTGATAAATCCGATAACTGGCACTCATGATAAATGTTCTACAGGTAGAAACGAGCTTGTTGGGTAAAAAGATGGAGAATTTCAAGAGAACTAATTTGGGTGTTAGGGAAAATTGAAGAACCTAAATATCATTAAAATTTTTTTCACTTAAAATATTCATGATTATCAAAAAGACTTAACATTCTCCTTGACTGACTCAAGAGTATATCAATGTAACTTAAACAAACACAAAAATATAGATAATAAAATGTTATTTTGTTCATTTTTGTATTTTAAGGCTCAGCAAAGGATTATGTTGAATTTCTGAAATAAATGCTTATTACCATCAGTATAACATTGAGGCTTGCTTAGTTTAAATAATGAAATTAGATTTTGGTTACCTTGCACAAAAGAGGGATTTATTTATGGAAGAAAGAGTCTGTAACATAAACACACAAAGGAATATTGGCTGCTACGTGACATTTAAGTAAAGTTGCTCAACTTTTATTTGTTTCCTTAAAACAATGGCTTATTTAATTGTTTAAGGCAGTTTTATTTGCTTATTTTTCTATCACTTTGATTTTCAACCATCACTTTTTAATTGTTATAATTGTTTTTGTAAGATTTAATAAGAACCTGAATGGAGAACTTCTGTTTCAGTGAAGGTTCTTTGGTTGCATTTATTTTTAAAACAAAATGAAGTGAAGCCGATGCATCGTGAGGAAAAGCCATCGGAGCTGACTTGGAAGACCCAGGCATCAATAGCAGGAACCACTCCATGTTTGTGCTTCCTAAGTGACCAAGCCATACCATGTTTTTGTTCCTTGTGCAATCCAATTAAGATTCAGAGTCTAGCAAGAACCTAGTTCATTAAGACTAGCTCACCTGACTGTCTCTGGTCCACACTGCAGATGAGAGACTATAGAGTGGTAAAGAAACTTCGGGGATCCCTCTGCTCTTTTAATGAAAGAACAGGTGTGTGGACTTACCCAAGGCAATTTCTTAAGAAGACTTTGGAGCTTGGCTGCCCAAACCTCATTCCAGCATCTTCCACTACCACCTATCCAGGAGTGACAGTTGCCAAGGCAGATGTGGTTGTCATGGGGGAGTGGTGGTGGTTGATATTGACGTCCACTTGGAAGAGAACAGATACTGCTAAACACCCCACAACACACAGTACAGCCTCGCACTCCCACGGACCCGAGTATCACCCTGCCCAAATCATCAGAAGTGCTGAGGCTGAGATGTGCCCCTTTACAGACACATGCTGGAATACAGAGCTCAAAGCTCTGATCTCGCGATTTGAAGATATTTTACGGAATCAGTCTATACTGCTTTGGAGAAAATGGGCTTTGGTGTGAATGCCTGGAAGCTCAATCCTCCCCACACAGAACAGAAAACCAGTTATCTAGCATTACTCCGTCATAAAGACCTCCTCATTTTCATTTCTGTTTACATTTGCCTCTGGATTCTTCCACATCGAAGGAGGGAGCATATTACAAAATCATTCAGAAGCTCATCTTTTGAGATGAAGTTTGCTTTAGGATAAGATTTCCAAATCCCACAATATATCCTGCTAGAGCCTCGGTTAACACTTCATCCATAGCAAAGTGTTCCATTGATAAATATTGGAATAAGATAATTTTATGCTGCTTAAACTGCTCCCAACACTTTATCCACAAGGAAGAAAAAATTGAAAACATAAAACTGATGTAAAAAGCCCTCTGAATGTCTACATCTATATGCAAATAAGAGTAATGATATCAAGAGCCTTATGTGAAAAATTAAATATATTTTGCCTGCTTTATCTGGATAATATAATTACCCATAAAGGTAATTATCTATGATCATGTGGTATTTAAATCTTCTATAATACATTTGTAGTAGATGCGATATATTCTATAAGATTAGAATTATCTGTATAATTATATAATTCCCTATAGAATCCAGGGAAAACTGTGGGCGGGTTTGAGCAAGCAGTTGCCATGTGTGTACACTTGTGCTTGTGTAGAAGCAGCCTTTGTTCTTGAGCTATTTCTAGGATGACATTTTAAAGCTGCACAATGGTGGTGGAGGGGGGTGACGGTGGTTCTCATTTATCAAAGCTTGGTTTTTCTTTCCAAGTTCATTTCAGCAGAAGCTGGAGTATTTTTCACAAGTCTGCAGTCTATGTGACCATGTTTGTGGCCCAGGGAACTTATCTCACATGGAGATAAAAAGCCCATCTGTGGAGCAGATCTGCTCCAGGTCACAGATAAAGTTTGGCTGAACTAAAATCTGAGAGAAGGAAGCAGGAGAGAAAACACCTGCCATAAATCCAGCCAGAATGCAGACGAGGGGCCAGATGCCCCTTGCAGTAGGCTGAGCCACCATCCTGGTCACAGTCTCAACAGATTCCACTTTGCCTCTCCTTCAGTCCGTAGAAGCGGTCTTGAAAAGCCTGAATCAGATGATATTAGACATTTTCTTGCATCCATCTGAATGTACCAATGCTGTGAGGTCCTCCGGGGAGGGCTCCTGTCCATGTCCTTGGTCAGCACACCGTGGCGTCCACATTCCCTCTGCCACGCTGCACGCAGCTCCTTGATCTTGCTAAGCCCTTCTTTTCCTTGAGTCCCTTCTTCTGCAGGGACTCCCCCTAGACAACTTCTGCACCCTGCCTTCCACAGGCACTCTCATTTCTCCTCCAAGGCCCACCTCCTGCTCTCACCTTGAAGACAGAATCCTTCCAGCTTCTGTGGGACACTAGGTGCCAAGCTGTCTGAGCCCGCTGTGGTACAGGATCCAAGGTGTACCAGTGCAGTGCTGCTGAGCCCTGTCTCAAGGTAAGGGCCACCTCTCCAGGCCTGACTCTTGGGAAACCAGGCACCAGGAAGCCCAGACCCAGCCCTGTCTCACCCATCCCAGTAGGTCATTGCTGCCACTAAGGCATAGAGCAGCAATGCTGGGGTGCAGACCCTGTTACCTCTGGGTTCCAAGATGAGATTGAAGAATGCCTGATGACTCCCAGGCTACAGCCCCAGACATATTAATAATATGTAAGTCTTCAGATGCAAACGTGGGCTTCCTTTGTGCTCCTATCTTGGGTCATGCAAGTGTTACGGGCCAATCTGCTCCAATTACTGATTTTATTCTTTTCAATAAAAATGGCTTTCAATGGATGAAGCAGTGCTCCTGCCACTGATAGGCACCTGACTCAGGAGCACCTGTACTGTGCTGAGGCCAAGGACCCAGCAGCTGGGCTACAAAACTCAAGAAGGCATTTACCTTCAAGGACCAACTCTGCGTCGCCCAAGAGGCAGTGTCTCCTGAAATGTTGTCCCCAAAAGCGCTGCTAGTCTCATCCTTGACCCCAGTCCTACAGTTTAGCCACTGCAACATCAGAAGAGCTCCTAGGAAGGGCATCTGCTGGCCCATGCTGCTCCTTCTCTCTGGGGAGGAGTGAGGAGCTGTCACTACCCTCATCCACTTACCTGCCACCTCAGAGCAGGGGGTCAGGTCAAGCTTCCGGAACAAGAGAGAAGGAGGGTTTGCAGGGTGAAAAGTAATAAATAAAAAGAGCCTCACAGTAGCTAACATCAGGCTACACATTTGCTGAACGTTTACTGAGAATCTACTACATCGCACAAGCGGAGTTCATAGAGCCGTCTGTTTCACATAACGTGGGCTATCATGAAGGTCCTATGAGAGATGAGTGTAATGAGGCTAAATTAGTAGTAGGCACAAAGCACCTGCTTTAACAGGGCTAGCAGGAACTGTGCTAAAGGCTCTCGATGTACAACTTAACTGGAGGTGGTCAACTGTGCGCTCTCTCTCTCACACACACACACAAACACATACACACACACGCAGAAGTACTTCAGAGCTGAATTTTATTGGAAAAAGAAAAAATAACTTTCCCTAAAGGAAGATGGTCCCTGCTGATAACCAGGGTTCAACAGGCTGGCACTTCAGAGCATCCTGCCCCCTTGCAAGGGCAGTATGATGACTCCACCATTCTACTAATACACAGGTGGCACACATTAATTATCTGGTTTTGCTTTTGAGCCAAAACATAACTCCACAGCACATTGCTTTGATACAAAGCACAGATTTTCATTAACAAACACCGTAGGTCCACATTGTAGTAATTCAGCCATAAATTAACCCAAGTTGCCATGCCTCCGGTACGTCATGGACCGCATAATTTAGCATGGCACCGGCATTTCTGATGAAGGGGTGGACTCTTCGTAAGGGCTGCTTGCTGTAAATTAGCTTCATGTCCGAGAAAGTGCATGAGTTAAAGGTTATTAAACACGGAATAGCAATGGTCTATGCGTTGTCACATACGACTGCCAGGTGTACAACTACATTTCTCTTCTTCACACACTGACAGCAAACACAATTTCTGCAACTTTAACAGGAGCCTGTATCCTTCCTTTTCTAAACTCATAAGGAGGTGTCTTAGCTTTTTCAGAACAAGGATGTCTTCTTGGCAGGTCTTCAATGACTTGGAAAGGGCCTTCTCTAATGAGCTCCATTCCACTCTGGACACTAGGAAGGCTGGTTTTCAAAAGCCTTTCAGAGGAAATCACATCCATGCCCTGGCAGTCTCTCAGTGCAGGTATGTCTACTGGCTTCATATTCTCCTACTTTCTCCAAGTTGGAAAGGGCCAGACTTAAATATTTTGATGACATCTGAATTTAAGAAATGTGAAGCTTCATCTTTGAACACATGTGCCAAGTTTGCCTGTTTGTATAAACTCCACCAGGTTGGTGTGACTAAGAGAGGGAGAAGTGTAGAAAGAAGACCAGGATGGCAGGCTCAAATGCCCCAGGGTCCAGGGTACAAGGACACTCATCACCCACACACAGCCGCCACACTGAGAACCTAATAGGGAGCTGGAGACTGGAGTGCCTGTTGGACCACAGACCAGGGAAAGGTGACAATCGATATGGCCTGTGCTTTCCTGGCAGCCATCATGCCTAGCTTCTTTAAGTTAAATGTCAGCCACTAATTTGAAGTTTTAAAATGTGTAGGTTTAGAAATCCCCTGATCTCTGTGCACAGGCTCTGGAGGGGGAGCTGTTAGTTTCTGAATTCCAGAGTTGGGCTGTGATGGTACAGTGTGCTACGACTGGTACTGATCCGACAGTCTGGGATTTTCTGCACTAACACGTTACTTGGTGTCAAAAGTTAAATAGACTTTCGTACAACAAATAAAGGTCAATTTCTGTAAAACTAAATTAAAAAATGCACTGAGTTCTGAAACTCAAGATGTTGATAATTTTCAATTCCTGCCACACAGTTTTGAAGAATTAGAGTTGGGTGTTTTGGCAAGGAGAATAATGGATCTGCACATTTTCAATGAAAGCATAAATACATTGCCCCATAAGGCAAAAGGGACGCTGCCGATGGAAGTTTCAGATCCTAAAAGGGAAGATGCTTCTAGATTATGTGAATGAGCCCTGTGCAATGACAAGGGTCCTAATAAGAGAGAGACAGGAATGTCAGAGAAGGGGAATGGAAGATGCTATGCTGTTGACTTTAAAAGTGGGAACCAGGAGCTGAGGCAGGCAGGCAGCCTCTGGGAGCTGGAAAAGATGAGCCTGCTGCAGGATCATGCCAGCTGAGGCCTCGATTTTAGCACTATCAGACCTATTTGTCCTTCTGATCTCCCAAACTGTAAGACAATGTATTTGTGCCGTAAGCCAGGGCATGTGTGATAATTTGTTACAGCAGCAGCAGGAAACTAACTCAGTCTGAATCCTGCTTATGACCCTTACTAGTTGTTTCTGGGTGGAAATAGGACTAAAGTGTCTCTAGCTGTGGTTTTCAGAGGGCTTCATTCATATCTCACCTATTTCATCCAACTATGGGAATTCATGAGAAGCTTAGTGGAGAATTTAGTGATGGATAGACCCCACCATTGGTACAGAGATGGCTACTGTTCTTTTCTCTGACACTATTATTTATACTACAGCTGACTCCAAAGGTGTAGTATTTTTCCGAAAACAACCCATTATCCAACACCAACCAGGTATCCCACAGTTCAATTCTGTTTGTCACTAACTATCCAGGGTCAGCATAGGTCAAGGGGGTCAATCCTCCAAGACTGGCCTGATTCAGATGACATCCACAAATGGGATTCCCACCTACCTACATTTGTTCCTGACCCATTACAAATTCCTGGGTTCCCACATCCATTTCTTTTCTCCTCTGAATTGGTAACTCACTAGGACAACTCACAGGACCCAGGAGAAGACGATCTACACAACTAGCTTCTGATAATGGACGCAGAAACAACCAAACAGGTGCACAGTGCAAATTTCAGGCGGGAGAGCGGAGCACATTTCCCACACCCTGTCGGCACACATCACCATTTCAACTCTGGGAGGTGCTCACCCAGTGGGAAGCTTTCTGAACCCCATCTTTTTAGAGAGAGAGAGGAAGATAAAAAAGAAGAGAGAATCGATTTTATTTAGTTTTTCATGTGGCTTTTGTTGCTCTGACACTTAGTGGTGTACATGGTGCTAGGGATCGAATCCATGTCCTCGTGCATGCCAGGCAAGTGCTCCCACCACTAAGCTACCACTACAGGCCTGAACCCTATCTTTTAATGGATTTATTAAAGTTCTGTTAGGTAGGGCTGCCCAATTAAATCACTATTCATTCATTGACAGCTGATTTCAATCTCCAGCTCTTCTCTCCTCCTCATGGGATTGGGAGTGGCGTGGGACTGAAAGTTCCAAACCTCTAATCATGGCTTGATATTTGGAAAGACAGGCCACACCTCGAAGCTGTCCAGGGTCCCCTGCCAGGAGCATAGAAAACATAACCTTTCCACTCAGGAGGTTCCTAAATTTTCAGGAGCTCTGTGTGGAAGTGGGAGCAAAGATTGAGCATTCATTCTTTTTTATTATATCACAGTTATTGAAACTCACCCTCACTTCAGATCCTTTTTCTGACCTTCTCTGAGAAAGTTTTATTATGCTGGGCCACATCCCTCCAGCTCCCTAGATGGCTGGCTTTCGGTTGGGTTCATCAAAGAAGGCACAGGACAGAGGCTGGGAGTTAGAGAGCAAGGTCATGGCACATCTTCCCAATTTCTCACTGCCAAAGGGAGAGATGAATATGTTTCCTCCTCTGCACTGCCAGGTCTGTGGCAGGTGACAGGTCCCCGATATTCACATCTCTGGTTACTTTAGCATCCCTGCAACCCCCTTCATTCTGACCAAATTTGTGTTTTATCGTGCCTTCTTGGAACTCCCTGAGTAGGATCCTGTTTCTCATAAGAAGGACCAGATACATAATTTGGAGATTCTAGAACAACCAAAAAAAAAAAAAAAAGTGGGATTTTTAAATTCATAAAATCAGAAAAAAATAGTCTTGCAAACGGTACCAAATCCTAAAGCTCTTCCCTTACTCTGTCACAGTGTGTCTCATTTGTGGGTTGATATTATTTAATTAAAAATAAGATAAGAGGGTGTTTTTAAATCACTTGAGTTTGCTGTCCTCTGTATGTGATGCGGTGGCAATTTCAGATGCTAATGTGTCAGCCTTGAATGCACAGGCAGGATTACCAAAATTAAGCAAGTGGTATTTTGCAGTTCACACACACGAGTGGATTTTGTTCCCGGCAGCAGGACAGAATCACTGCAGGACTCTGATTGACCATCCTGCTTTCAGGACACGCTCGCTAGCTTCTGTCGCCTGCTGCTTACGGATGGGTGAGAGTGAGTCCTGAAGAAGGGACAGGAAATCGGGCTTTCCTTGTGCTTGTCTTTCTTCTGTGGCGTCTTTCTCCACATAAGTGGTTGTTTGGCTTAGGAAAGGAACATGAAGAAGAAAGACTGCGACAGGGTCCCCAGTGGTCATTCACAGCTCTTAGACAACCACAGTCTGCTGAGATCAAAGCAAGTTCTGCGTCACAGGGAAATGCGAGGCATCTGGGAGCTGTCACAGCTCCTGCTTCACCCATCCTGGATATGAATGGGTCACCTGGAACTGGCTTGGTTGCTCAACTTCGACGCCCTGCATGTCCACCGGAACTTGTGCCTGGTGCCCTTACAGACTTTACCTGTGAATGGACCCCAAAGAGCAGCGGGCACTCATGCAGTGTCTGTCCTCTGATCAAGCAGTCTCCTCTGGCTCCATTGGACTTCGATTACAAGAGGGAAGTTCTAAGATGAAACTGTTAATCAGAACAAGATGGCGAGAGCCAGGCACTAAAGCAGGCATGGCCCTTTCTCAGCTGCACCGTATCATGCCCAGCAAGGGGTACGTGGTCCTGCCTTGGTGCAGACAGTAAAGACACAAGCTCTTCATTTCTTCCCTGGGACCAAGATCACCAGATATGGTTGTGTTGATTGTGTCCTGAGCAAGGACGCTCTGCAGGATGCCCCGATGCCCCCTCCTTCCTCCAGTACAATGCAAAGGTGTCACAGCTTACAGATGTGCCCCACAATGCTACTGTATTTCTCCCTTCTGCTTTATTTTCATAGCCCTTATCTTGATCCAAAATTATTTTCTGCACTATGTTTGTGTGTTTGCTGTCGGTTTCCCTTGGTGGATTTGTGGTATCTTCTGCACTAGCTAGATCCCATCTACGGATAAGAAAGCACCTGCGTGGGGATGGGTTGCATTCATTTGAATAAATGAAATTAGCAATTTGCACTGTTAATTGCTATAGTGTTATCTCAGTCTCCCTGCTGAGGAAGGCTCGGGGTGGAACATTTTTTTTGCTCTTTTTGAATTGATATCTAGAAGAAATCTAAGACTCAGGAAATTAAAATCAAAAGTATGTCCTAAAAGTATAATCTCAAATTCAAATCAAATTAAAATTAAGAGAGATATTTTGGAAGTTATATGGCTCTTGGTCAACTGAGTTACAAGGGCCAGTTAGAATTTCTGCGATTTTTGAGGGGCATGAAGAATAACCCAGGATGCACCAGTGAGAATTACCTGCTTAACCATGTCATTCCCACCGTAGTTCTCCAAAGAGTTTTTCAAAGCAGAGAAACACTTCAGAAAGCCACACTCGAGGTTGCCTGGTTCCAGCTTTCAGGCAGAGAGTAAGACTGTGTTCCTTGGTAGAAAATCTCTGAATTATTTATTATCTCACGTGCTCACTAATGAGAATAAATTCATATGCTAATTAAATATGCAATTATGAGTTGGATGGTAGCCATTTGGTGGAAACGCAGGCATCAGCGGGCCAGATAATTAATACCAATGAGAGCCCATAAACATTCAAAAACTTGCCTTAAGAGGTAAACCAATAAATCGCTCTCACCATCCTGTGCTCTGTCCCTGTGCCTATGACTCCCTTCAGATGCAGGACAGGCAATTTGTTAAATAAGAACTTGATATTTATACAACATTTTCCTCATCAGTCTATGAAGTAGGACCAAATATTTATTGTCAAATTTAGTGCTACTGTCTCTTTTAACATATTTCCTCCTTATTAAAGCAAGAACATACTTGTATAAACATTGCAAAACGAAAATAGGCAAATAGAGAATAACAATCTATAAAATTGCTACTCAAATGATTTTCAAAAAATTTGTTACGTATCCTTTTTAATCTTCATTTCATTTCACATGTGATTTTCAAAAGTTGCATCATATTTCACGTCTTTTATAATCTGCCTTTCTCAACTGCAAAGAGACGATGAAAACTTCTCATTTCATCGTATATTACTCTACAGAAGTTTTAATGGTTATTCATTATTACATGCCACAGATATGCATGTTTTTAATTAAATGCTTTTTGGTGATCTTTTTAGCTTGTTTTCATAACTTCTTATGAGAAATAACACTTTAAATATCAGAGACATCCTCATGACTTCAAGGTGGGCAGGGATATTCTACACCCAACATGAAAAACACTGAACATAATGCAAAAGATTATACTTTGAAAGCATTATTTGTAGAGAAAATTCTAAGGTTCAAAGTTAGAGAAGTTGTTATTATTTATCTCTAAAAAAGAACTTGTGTTCCATATATATAAAGATCCATAAGATATGAATTAAAAAGAGAAAGAAACAAGAGACATTCAGCAAGATTCACACAGGCACTTCACGATATATGCAGCACACGAGAAACGCCAGCATCATTGTCTTTATGTGAATGAGAAATCAGCACCCAACAGGATTCAGAAATTTTAAGAATTGAATGCACGTGACTTTAGAAAAGATGTGAAGTGCTGATCGGAGGGTAAAACCACTTTGGCATCATCAAAATCAAACATACATGTCTACAATGACTCAGCAAATCACCTGGGGTTACATACACACAGCAGAAAAATACATAAACAAACCCTGTGTTCATGCAATGAAATACTACATAGAAAGGACCAGAATAATTTGTTCTTACATTTAGCACTATGGATAAGTCTTGTAAAAGCTTACAATCAGTGAAAATAGCAGCTTTTAGAATTTACTCCTCTTGATTTTTAATCCTCCCCCCTTTTTTCTTTAAAGAGAGAGGGACAATGAGAGAGAGAGAAAGACAGAATCGATTTTATTTAGTTTTTCATGTGACTTTCGTTGCTCCAACACTTCGTTGTGTACCTGGTGCTGGGATTTGAACCCGAGTACTCACACATGCCAGACAAGCACGGCAACCACTGAACAACTGCTCCAGCCCCAATTTTTATCCCTTTTATGTAAAATAGAAATCAGGCAAAATCCAATTAGTGGTGAATAAATCCAGAGCCGTGGCTACTTCCTGTGGGCAGTGGTGGGCTGGCCCTTCAGGCAGATTGGGGTCTTGACCAGGGTGGAACACAGGTCTGTTCACTCTGAAATTTCCTGCAACTGTGCACAAACGTTTTGTGCACTTTTCTGTGTGTTCTGATTCAACACCTGTTATAAAGATGCAATGCTATAATTAACGTACACGTATCCACAGGACTACAGACATGGGTGATTAGTTGGGAGGAATGAATTCTTAAGAGTGAACATAAGCTACATTATTTATACAGTTTGCCACTCTTTCATTTGCAACCTTTTTGTGGGCCGCTTAATTATTTCTTGACAGAGAAAACTGAAGAGAAATATTTAAGTACCTGCATATTTTGTAAGAGTCAGAGTCAATGTTGTTTCCCTCCTTTGGAGCCCTGACTTCATGTATTTCTAAAAACAGATGCCAAAGTTGTCTCTTTCTTTTCTCACCCCTCCCAACAGAAGTCTCAGGTATGTTTTTCTACTGTAAACAAATAGTCATCTGTTTAAACCCTTAACTCATTTTTTAAACTTCATTGGAAGAATAATCAGCAGGTTACTATAATGGCTTTCCTCCTAACGTCTCAATAAACCCTGTGGCCACTATGCAAATGGGCACTACTATCATTTGCATTTTGGAAAGCAAAAACTGACCCTTAAAAGTTAAACTTCAGCATGTGGTGGAGCCAGGACTAAAATCTAGGACCCTGTGAAGACTGAGTGGTCTCTTAACCCACTGTGTTACCTTCTCATCCTGATCTTACAGACCCTACCCCAAAGCAGTTGGTTTAGACAACTTCCCAGCACAAATTCTCTCTTCGCCTCTTTGACATGTTAATCTTCTTCCAGACTCTTGACAGTTTTGTATCCCAGAAATGTTATCATCAAGAAAGCAGAGACCTCCTCTCTGGCCTCAGATGAGTGCCAGCTGGCAAGGGAAGATGGCCCTGTCCATTGACCAACCTTCCTTCTAGGCTCCTCTTCCTCTGGCTCACCTTAATGTTCTCCTGCCCTTTGTTTGGGTGCAGTTGAGGTCAATCTCTCTCCCCCTTTGCTACAGTAGGGAATAAAGTCAGCCTTGCCAGTTTAACTCATCCAGTGCAGTTATTCTTTGAAAGTTTTGTTTCACTGAATGTGGATGCACTAATATTTTACATTCCATACCAAGGAAAGCCTTGTTGGAACGTGTGTCAGGGAACAGATGGCGCATTGCAAGAAAAAATGTAAATGACTTATTAAGACTGTTCCAAAACTTCACCAGATTGATAGGGCTAGAGCTGCTTACCTCCAAGCAAATCCCAGTAAGAGTTAGATCTTAATTGTCTCAGAACCTGCCGTAGAAAATACCAAGGAGAAACAGGAGTACAGGAATGCAAAAAGGGACAAATCTTGAAAATCTGGAACATGTGGTCTGAAGAGTGGCCTAGGAAAGAGGCAATGTGCCTTGCTGACAGAGCTTGCCAATCATTGTTCACCTTCCCAATGGGGCACTCTGGGAAGCTCCCCCAGCAACAGGGGTAGGTGAGCACCCCGTGCATCTGGAAGACTGGAGCAGGTGGGAAGAGGCCTGAGGGGAGCACTCTCCAGTGGTGACTCAACCAGAGCACCCTAAGCAAATGCAGCAATCACTCAAGCCAGGCGAGGGTCACATTCACCCCCACTCCTCTGCCCTGCACACACTCCAGCAAGGGAAAGCCCTGTAGTGGCCTGTGCTGACGCTTCCCACTGACCCTGTGCTTCCTCTTGGGGAATAATGCTTTCTTCTCAATACTCATTATTTGTAATGGCTCCACGAAGTGTTCCGAAAACCTTTCTTTGGATTCCTCATTATTCATCTCAAAGTACATGTACACTCTGATTTGCAATATTGAAGTTTCTATGTAAGACCATGCCCTCCACCAGGGGCTGGCACATTTATGAAGCCCAGCAGACTGTAAACGGAAGCAGCCGAGAGGGAGCTGGAGGGGCTGTCATAAAGGAGAACAGACCACCTGCCAGCTGGTCTGAAAGAAGGCAGTCTCCCTCCCCACCCAGGGACTAAAGACAAAGCCAACTTCAGCATAAGGTCGACATTCCCTTAAGCCAGACCTCTACCATTCCTGGCTTGTCCAAAATCGCTCCTGGCCCACTGACCTTCAAGACAGGAGGAAGGACATCAGAGCCAAGACTGGATGGAAATATCATAATTATAAGGAAACTTACCATGTGAGGCTTGGATAGTGTTTGGGGCTTGCGTGAGACAGATGGGAAATTCAGAGACCGGTGGTTCTTCACTAAGGAGGGCTTTGGTCCCCAAAGAACCTGAAGATGCTCGTGTTTGACACCACTGTGAGGTTGCACTCTTAAATTGAGGAGGTCGCCTAGAGGAAAAATAGCACAATGATAATGGCAGGAGTTAAAATGTGTAACGCAGCTATTAGGTGCCAAGGACATCGCTTCCTACCTAGGCAACACATGACAGGCAATACTTAATGTTTCTGAGGTGCTGGTACAATAACTAAAGATGAAATGTAAAATTCAGACAGATGACACAGTTTCCAGCAAACCCAACAGAATGAAGATTTGTGCTTCCATTCCCTGCCTTCCTTCTTTTTCAAAGCCGATTTTCCCACCATCCTGATATAGAGAACAGCAACAGGAAAAAGGGCAGGAATCATAAATGTCTTTGTAATATATAAACATATATGCATTTAACAAGGTTGCTGCATGTGAGGCTCCAGTTAAAAATAATAATAATTATTTACACACCAGCAACAACAAAAGAGAAAATTTGAAAAAATATCATTCAAAAAAGCAAAAAGTATCAATATCTTAAAAAATCTAGCAAAAGGGTGAAATTTTTAAATAAGATTATACATTGTTATGACAAATGAGATAGAAGGTATAAGTAAATGGAGAGCTATACCATGTTCAAGGATAGGAAGAATCATGAACGTGAGGTTTTCAGGTAGCTCCATGTTGATGAAACTGAACACCATTTTAAAGATCCCAACAAAGTATTTATTATAATTTGGAAAACTGATGAAAATACTTAAATTACCATTGGGCCAAATTACCAATCCAGAGGGAGAGAGCAGAGTGAGATTTCTGAATCCAGTTTTGAGAATTAAGTGAGAGTAGTGCCGACCATGGAGAAACAGCAGATCTGTGGGAAGGGAAGAACCCACAAAAAGATCTATATTTTGTAGTTCAGTATCTACAGCTGAGCTATCATGGCAATAAATGATTCTGAGATCATTAGTTATCACCTAGAAAATTAACAAAAATTGAATAGACAGAAAGATTATCTTTAAATGTCTTAGGAGAAAATTATAAAAAATATATTTATGATTGGAGGACAAAGAGCATTTTTAAAGCAAAATGTAATAAACTGAATAATATTTTATTGACTTTACACAAGAATTAAAATATTTCGGTCATAGAAAGATATTTTAAAAGTTTAAAGGTAGGTCATACATTAGAAGAAGATATTTTCCTATACTACTCAAGTATTAAAGAACTAGTATTCAGAACTTTAACAAAGAAGATCTAAAACTCAAAATAAAAATGTATTAAAATAATCCCAATAAAAATGGATAAAAGATAAACATAGGAAGTTTAGAGCTGGAAATGGAAATGAATAATAAACATGTAAAAGATGGAGTCATTTTGTTGCTTTTGGAGAAATGCACATTAAATTTGAGATGAGGTACTATTTTCCAACCTACACACAACAAAAATCTTTAGAAGTCTAACTGGCATTTATAGGCAAACATGTTACACAAGTAGATTTGTACAATCTGCTGGTGGGCCTTTAAATCATCAAGACTCCTTTGAAGACAAGCTTACCAATATCTAGTAAAGCCACAGTTGTGAATGTTCACCACCAACTGCCTTCGGAGCTGTTTATCTTGGATGAGGAGATGTGTCCAAAGTATCTACATCAACATTTGCATAAGAGGGAAAAT
This sequence comes from Aplodontia rufa, assembly GCA_004027875.1. Lineage (NCBI taxonomy): Eukaryota > Metazoa > Chordata > Mammalia > Rodentia > Aplodontiidae > Aplodontia > Aplodontia rufa. The sequence goes on from PVKS010010151.1 coordinate 59,041, forward strand.
ATGGAGAAATTGAATATATTTTTTTAAAGAGAGAGGGACAGTGAGAGAGAGAGAGACAAAGAGAGACAATCAAATTTTATTCAGTTTTTCATGTGGCTTCTGCTGCCCCGACACTTCATCATGTACATGGTGCTGGGGTTTGAACCCACGTCCTCGCACTTGCCAGACAAGTGCCTTAACCACTGAGCCACCACTCCAGCCCCGAGAAATTAAGTCTATCTATGAGAAAATGCATAAATTAATCAAGGATAGTCATGCAGTGAAATACGATACAGAAGTTATATATGTGTGTATGTACGTGTATATATATGTACATATATATATATATTTCAAATATGCAAAGATCTTTTATATATTTCTGAGGATGCCAGATCTTCATGAGCAGAAGTCTCATTGTGACTACAAATCCAAGTCAATGGACATCTCCCAGTGATTGGTGAACCTACAGGCTTCAAATGTATGGGGAATGATCTATTTTGTAAGTCATATAGACACACAGATATTATTTATACTTTAATAACTACCTTCTAAAATGTAGATAATTAGAACTTTTAAAATCTAAACCCTCCTTCTCCTCACCAAGTCCCCGCAATAATATGTGGTCATTAATGTCTGCTGAGCAATGGCCCTAAATCTATCCCCATTCCCTTTGCTTTCAGAGAAACTGGCTGCTTTAGACAAATGACCGACTTTGGAGCCTCTTCAGGGGATGTTGTCCAGGCAGGTGGAGTCCTTGTGTCCTCTCACCCCCAGCCTGGATCCTGGCCGTGGGATTCCGATGCCTGTCTGTTTCCTTCTAACATGGTTTCCAGTGGATATTCCAAGGATAGTGCCCTGAAGAGCTGTACTGAAGCCTAAGTGAAAGGAAAAATGTGGGAGTTTACACACACTTCTCAAAATCCTCCTGAATTTTAGTGGAAAAGTTAACGAAAGCACTACAGCACAACAGCCTGATCGCATAGACAGCCTTCGGTTGCAGTCTGCTCTCACACCAACTTTCCGTCCTCAACAGCCCAGCCTGTGGGGGACACAATGGTCACACAGGCCCCTAACCCAGTAGTCTTCTTGGAAGTTCTGTTCTGATTGTGTAGTAATTCAGGGTCCTGAACCAACAGCTCATCTTTATTAAAATGTGTATAGTTTAGGCATGGATTTTTGAATTTTAATTTTGATCATGAAAGATGGTTGCTGTACGTATTATTTATCTGGATTACTAAGTATTTGGTGCACCTCAAATTACATGCTGAGATTGAGCATCTTACTCGCCTCCCCCTAATCCTGGCCTCATCCCAGGCTTCAGTTTTTCTTGGAAGAAAGGGTCTCTAGCAGCAACGGAAGTCAAATGCACTTTACCTTTCTCTGACCTAACACACACCCTGTCTGAGTATGTTCCTAAGTCTTGGCATTCTCTCCATGAATACTGAAGTCTGTCCACAGGCTAACGTCACCTTTATTGTCAAAGATTCAGGCTAAATTTGCAAAGGGCATATCAAAGCACGTAATTGGGTAGATACAAAATTCAAACAATTAAATTCAATTAAATCAGCATTTGTAAACTCTCTTCCATGCACAGGACACAGGAGTGAGATTTTCCGATGGAGAGAGTACCCAAGTTCACACTGGGTCACACTCTCTTGAAACACATCACAGTGGAGAAAATGTTCCCAAGAGTCTATATTTTGTTGTCAGTCTCTCTTATTTTACCAAGCCTAGCACTTGCTAGAAAATCTATTTGCTTATTCCAAAGATCATATAAAACTTGCTTGAAGTAAAAACAAAGCAGAGGGAAAGAGAGCACAGCAAACATTTATAGAGTGGTTCTAGACTCAGACACAACAGAGGAGAAGACGGCACAATTGCTGCTCAACGAAGGGTGCAGATAATTGGGCTTAAAGCACAGTGTCACGTCATGGGTGCTTTGACGGGAGAGGTGCTGGGGCGAGAGATGCATAGGTCAGGCCCCTTATCCAGGATTGCGTGGGAGGGCCAGGAGAAGCTTCCTGTGGGGGCAGATGTCAACACCTGGAGAAGCAGTAGAGTTAGTCACTGGAAGCAATGCTGGGCAGAGCTCAGTCCTTTAGGAACAGAGATTGGCACTAGAAAAAGTCTCATAAAACAAGGGGAAGTGTTCTTCCACTGCTGAGAGCGTGGACAGCGGGTAGGGAGAGGTCAGGCGGAAAGCAGGAGCCAGAGCCTGACTTTGACCATGGTGGGA